>VXAC01009470.1:145266-259908 GCA_013399225.1 Rhipidura dahli
GGTTTGGGTTTTTTTTTTTTTGTTTGTTTGTTTTTTGTTTGTTTGGGCTTTTTTTTGTTTGGTTTGGGTTTTTTTAATTTAACTAAGATGTTAGTGTCCATGTCAATTTTCTTAAACTTGTCAAGTGCATAAGAGATGTGTTGGTACAGTTCTGAATCATGAAAAAGCAAAGATTGGAGTATTTCAAAACAGATTCCGTTATGAGTAGACTCATATTAAGATGTGTTAAGTTTTTCCCCAACTTATTATGGGATTTCTTCATTCAGGTTTATCCTGGCTTTTGCTCCCTGCTGCTCTTCTAGGTATTAGCAAGAGCTTTACTTATCATTGGTATAAAGGGGCCACCTAATCTATAGTGAAAAATAAATAAATTCTGCAGACTCATATGTTTCTGAGAGGCTTCATAGAAGTTAATTCTCCTTCACAGCAACTTAAAATTTCAGGCTCTTGTATTCTACAGACACACAAAAAAAAAGTTGTTGAATACTGTTGTATTCATATACTCATATATATACTCTGATACTGAAGTCCATGACTGTTAAATCCCTAAAATCCCTAGGCTGAAATTTCAACTCAGTAACTGAAGGACAGTAAATTGATGCTTTAATTTTTACTTACCACTCAAGAACGTTCTGATTTTAGCTTTTTATTAAATCTTAAAATGCAATGGAATAAATTAATAGTTTAGGAAAGCTGAAGGGGGAGTTCACATGTACCTTTCTCCATTGTTTGTTCTTTCATGCACTAAAGGAGCTTAGAAAGAGAAGCCATTTTTTATATATTCCTTGTTTAGAGGTGTCTCTGCACACACAACTGCTATTAATTAACCACTTTGATCACAGCTTGAAAAAGCCTGAGTGCTGGAAGTTTCACTTTAGAGACAGAGTTTTCTAGTTTCCATGCCCTTTTTATTTTATCTGCTTACTATCCAAACAATTCCTAATTCTGAAGTGTTAAGTGCTTTTTGAACACACAGTGTAAAAAAGAAAAGTGAGAATTTAGCCACCTTTTTTGTCCAGAATAACATGTTTTGTCTGGAAGTCATGACACATTTTAGTGATTGCTACCTTGTGTTTTCTGAGGGTTGTCAATAATCTAAACATATTTTGTGCACCAAAATGCACTAGGAGGGCCAGGTATTGGAAATTCACGTTGTGTTGCTGTGTTCTTGGAGTATTTTCACTGAACATTATCTGTGACTAAAAATGAGTTGGGTGGTTTATCCTCTGTACTGTTGGCTGGTGAGGTGTTAAGACTTTATCATCCTGGACTTGTTAGTATTTATAAACTCTACAGAGTGTTGCTGTTAGGAGAGCACAGTCAGCCAACTGTTTATGGAAACAGGGAGGAGGAAATCACATGAAATCTTTGAAAGAAAAGGAGGAGGGAGACTTTATTTTCCTGGTATCACTCATCCATGCAAGAGACTGACTTAAGTAATTTGTGGGGGGGATGACTGTGTCTTTACAGCTGAAGATTTCCCTTTCCATGCTCCAAAGAAGCTTTGACCACTTGAACAGGACACAGAGCAGCAAGACTGAGAGTTAATACCCACATCAGCTTTTTGTCCAAGACGTCTGAACATGTGTGTGTGAGGACTTGTGGGATAGGGATTGTAACTGTCTCCTCTGGACTCTTTACTGTTTAGCTCAAAAGCTGCACAGAATAAAGGTTTGTGGAAGAAGTAAGTAGGGTTCTGCATTGCCATGGCTTGCCAGTCTTGTCTCTCCTGCCAGCCCAGCCCTCTGCCGTGGGGAGTGTCACTTCCAAACAGTGCAGAGCTCTTGGATCCATCCCATGGTGAGTGAGCAGGGGCAGCTGTACTGCTGGTGAACAGACCTGAACACTTCAGAGGGTGAAAAACACCCTCAGCAGAGAACTGGGCTTGTCTCTATGAAATCGCAGCTTTTTAAGTCAATGTACAAAATGACCATCAGTGAAGAGCATTTTGGAGAAAAACCAACATTAGTGGATTCACAGCTACAGGATCTTCATAGGCTTTTTTTAGCAATGGGGACCTTGTGAAACAAGTCACCATCTTAAGATGAATATGTCTGAGATAAATTAACAGGAAAAGATTTGATATCTCTTGCATACTGCAAGCTTTGGCAGGCTGCCTTCTGCCATATGTTTCTAACTCTCCCAGAGAAATTTCAGCCCTCGGTGTTTTCCCTCCATCAGGGGCTGTGCTTCAGCGTGGTGTGCCCACTGATGATGAAACACCTTTTCATGTGCTTCAAGCGTTTCCTAAGCAGGTTGAGGGAAAGAAGATGAATATAGAAAAAAAAATCCAAGAAAATGGAAGGGCCCCTTCCCTCGAGGCTGGGCCGCGGCTGGAGGGCAGCGCTGGCTGGGGCGGTGCTCAGTATGTCAGGCAGCGGTGCAAACACGGGGTTGTGGGGTAGGGAGCGGGGTGCAGGGTCGGGTTAAAGGCGTGCGGTGGGAAACTTTTCCCGGCAGCGTGTCCAGCCCCGGGGAGCGGGGGCAGGGGCCCCGAGTGCCGCCCCCCGCAGCCGCCACCTGTTGCGCTGCCCCTTTAAGGCAGGTGCCCCCGCGTGACGGTGGCCCCGCCCCCCACGCGCCCATTGGCGCGCGCCGCCGTCAGGTGGACGGTCCGGGCGGGGGCGCCGCCCCCCGCACACCTCGGGGCGCGCGCGGCCAATGGCGGGCGNGCGATGGAGGAGCCGCTCTGCTGCTGCGAGTACGTGGACCGGCGCGGCCAGCGCAACCACCTGGCGGCGTGCTGCTGCGACTGCGAGGAGCTGGACGACGGCTGCGACAGGTACCGGTGCTGCGACCCCCGTCACCCCGGGGGCCGCCCGACTCCGGGACATCCTCCCGGCGGCGGCGTCCTCGTGGGGCTGCCGCTCTGAGGGCGTGGGAACCGCGCCTCGCTTCCCGGGAAACTTGTCGGGAGAGAGGGAAAGGAGAGGCGGCGGGAGCGGGACGGGTCGGGGCAGGGCGGCGGGAGCGCGGCTGCCCCGGTGCCAGCCGGCGCTGTGCTCCCCCCACTCACAGGTGGCTGACGTGCAAATCCCTACCCCCGGGAGCGCTGGAGAGGATCGCCGACACCATCGCGGACCGGCTGCGGGTCCCGTGGTTCTCGGGGGCCGTGAAGATCAACGTGAGCCTCGTGCCGCCGCTCGTCCTGCTGCCCGTCTTCCTCCACGTTGCCGCCCTGCACTTCCTGCTGGGGCTCATCATCCTGACGTCCCTGCCCGTCGTGGTGTTGTGGTATTACTACCTCACCCACCGGAGGAAGGAACGGACTCTCTTCTTCTTGAGCCTGGGGCTCTTCTCCTTGGGATATATGTACTATGTATTTCTCCGGGAGGTGGTTCCCCGGGGCCACGTGGAATTTTCCCAAGTGGTCGCTCTCACGTGCGGGTTATTTCTTATGCTTGCAGCCCTGTCTCGAGCCAAGAAGGACCCTGGCTACCTTCCCATCCCAGCAGGCAACGAGAAGCCATCGCACCAGGGTTTGCCCAACAAGAGTGTTAGAGGGAGCTCCAGCGGGCTCCATGGGATCTCAGGTGCTGCCAACAGTCGTGCTGTGAATGGGGAGGCTAAAGGTTATTGCAGGATGTCAGCTGAGCAGCCAGAAGGTGTGAAAAAGGACTGGTGCACTAAATGCCAGCTGGTCAGGCCAGCCCGAGCAGGGCACTGCCGGCTTTGTGGCAGGTGTGTGAGGAGGCTGGACCATCACTGTGTCTGGTAGGTTTTGCACTGCTGAGGCTCCCTGTGTTCTCTCTTTCTCTCTTGAAGTTCCCTCCTTTTTTAAGCTAACTTCTTTTTTTACCGTCCCTGGCAAATAGTGTTGTTTTTGCTATGTGCAAGACCTTATGACACCCTTTAAATACAAAAAGCTTTGTATTTACTCTTTAAAAGAACAGTTGGAATAATTGTTTATTCTAAGTAGGTTGGCCTGAGAGCTGAAAGCTTCTACAGCATGCTTCAGAACTGCCTTTACTTCTCTCTTGTTTTTCATCAGGTTGGGTTTCTTTTTTGGTGTGGGTTTTGGGTTTGTTGAGGTTTTTTTTTTTTTTTTTTTTGGAGCACTAGCAGTCCTGCAGTTAAGTTGCTGTAGTGCTCTCCTGGGGCAAGGGAACCCAAAGCTACCTTTTGGATATAATCTGTCTCAGCAAAGGATAGTACCCTTGCTAAAAAATTGAGGCAAACAGTCTGCTGCTGTTACCCTACAGGTCTACTGTCTTGTGTTTGTGACTTTTCTATATAAAGTTTCTTTGAATATGTTTCAAAGTTCTCAGCCTGTGTTGAATGGAAGCACCTTGGGAGTCAGGTTCTTTGACAGCTGGGGGAGGGAAAAGAAACAGAAGACAGTTTATTTTCTTATTTTAAGCAAGTAATCTCTTCTTTCCTTTTGGAGGATTAACAGCTGTGTAGGGGAGCACAACCATCAAGCTTTCATCCTTGCACTCTCCTTATTCATGCTCACCGCTGTGTATGGGATAACCTTGACCCTGCACACCATCTGTAGGGGCCGAACTCCGTTTGTGGCATTGTTCTACTGCCCCGGGGCCTATTCTGACTACAGGTGAGAATGAGGTGTCTGTCTGGGAGAGAGCTGGGCTAGGAGCAGCCTTGCTCAGGCAGCTCAGCTCCTGCTCCTTGTTCTGCTGGCAAACCTGAACACAAAGTCCTCCCTAAAAAACCCTGGAAAGCAAAGACATGTCTCTCAGGTGGGCACCCTGAGACTTGAATAGAGCTCACCTTTTATGTGGAAAAAGTTGAACGAGCTGGGATTTGAAGTATTTGTGTTATATATAGATGTACTTTTAAATACATTTGCCCTCAGATGCAGGTAACAGTCTGACAGCCTGGAATCCACGTGCACTCTCTCCCTCTCATTCCTCACTATTTATCTAGTGACTGTCCTCCAAGTTATCTGCCTAGAACATGCCCTGTCTGGCAGGGAGGCTGGTGGGAGCTGCTGGACATGAGTTCAGAGACCAGCACTACCACAGATGGGCAGAGTACTGCTAGTACACAAGTGACTCTTCCTTCCTCTGCTCCATCTCATGCCCTGTAGAATATGAGCATCCTGGGGCCCTTAAATAAGGCCTGAGCACCTTTACAACAGGAAGAGTAAAGAGCTAGGTTGTGTGACAGCAGCGTCCAAGAGTAGCTCTGGTAGCAGTAAAAGCTCTCATTAAGTAAGCCCTGAAGCTTTAATTTTGAGAAAGCCTTTAAGGATTATCTGATGAAAGCAGCAAAGTGAGATCACTGTGGCAGATGTTAGACAGGGATTTGAAAGGATAGTGATTACCAGGGAAAGTCACTTTAAAGCAGCTGCTCCAGTACTAAATGGCTTCTTTCCCATCTTTTTCCCTGCTGCCAGCTCTGCTCTATCGTTCACCTGCGTATGGTACTGTGCCATTGTAACAGCTGGCATGGGATACATCCTCCTTATCCAGCTGTTGAACATCAGCTACAACGTGACTGAGAGGGAAGCTCGGCTGGCTCTGCGGGACAACACCGGGCGCAGACTGCTGGGCGGGTTAGTGATAGACACTGGCCAGTATAACCGGGGACTCCTGTGCAACTGGGGCCACTTCCTGAGCCTGGGGTCTTCTCCTCCACAGCGCTCTGCTGAGGACATTGTGTGACACCCTTCTTCCTGCAGATGTGTCGTGGTTCACTGACTTTGTTTAGCAGGGGAGCAGCCCCTCCCTGCAGGACTCCTTCCTCGCACAACCTTCCCTCGTAGTCGGTGTGTGGGCTGCCCATCCCCTCACCGACAACACCAGAGGTTTTCCCAGGTGGAATGGTTCTTCATGTGCTGCCAGCCAGCAATAGGCTGCACAAAGCAGTAAGCCATATGTGCAGATGGGGAGAGGAGGAGCCTGCTGCCATTTTTCGCTGTGGGAAACAGCAAGAAGAGCACAAGGTTTTGAGAACTTGAGTTTTCATTAGATGTGAACACTGGCATCAGGAGGAACCTGCTGCTGGGCTTCAGGGAGTGCACTGGTTCCTGCAAAGGTTAAAGAATCCCTGGCTTGTACCTATGTGTGGCATTATGGATATGTCAGAAGAGTGACCTTCGGATACAGATAAGAGATGGACCCCTGCAGAAACCAGGCTCTTTGGGTAAAAGAGACTGTCTTGGCAGTCACTGAGCAGCACTCTCCTCTCTGGTGCATTTATTTATTTATTTCTACTATCTCTTATTCCATCCAGCTGTGTACATGCTTCTATTAAGTGCCTTTGTGAGCTACATTCCTGTAGGGCTTTGTAAGATCCCTTCACCTCTTGACTCCTAAAGTTGTTACTCCATGCCTGTCTAAATGAGTGAAAAGAGATCCCATTATTCTTTCTGTACGCTGGATCTGTATTGGTTTGAAGGCTTTGCCCATCAAAAGGGGCTTTGCCCCTCAAAGTGTTTCTGCTCTGATTTTGGGTTGTGACACGTGAAAGCAGGCAAATGCACCATATAAGGAGATGTCTTGAAGCAGCAGGTAACAGTGAACTCTGAGGGCAAAACAAGAGTGCTGTCTGTCTGGTATTACTGTAGCTTTATGGAAATTACCTTCTCCTTCTGTCTGTGGGAGAAGGAAGTGTGTGGGAGAATAGGCAGTTCTGTCAGCAGCATGTTTGGTAGGTAGCATCCTGGTTGGTTGTGTTGCTGTTAGCCGAGTGATCTTGTCTCAACCCCAGTTGTGGAGCTGCCTGACTGTGGAGCTGTTTTCTCAAGCCAAGAAGCCAAGGAACAGATCGGCCTTAGGGTACATAGGGAGAGGTATAGGATGTGTTGGAGGCATCTGTTTTTGGGATAGATGACCTGTACTGGCAGATGAATGAACCTGTTAAAATACGCTCTACAAGAATGCCATTTGTTCCTCATCAGCCCGCAACTGTATTATGGCCTGGGCTTGAGCTTCAACCAAAATGACAAGGTTTTGGAGGCAGTGGTTTCCAGATTTCGTGGGTGGGATTTTTTGTTGCTTTTTGTTTTAAACCCTTTATGTATGCTACTGGCCCTGGAGTAATAGGAAGGGTCTGGCTGGAAGAGCTGGGGACCATGGCACAAGAATTACAGGTTGGGCCTAAGGTGCAAAAGCAGGGATCAGAGATTTGTCCTAGCTGTGGTGATTTCAGGTGTGTGCAGCATGCATGGGTCAGGCTTGCCCTTGACTGCATGAGCATGGCAGGCAGCTGGGGGATGTTGGGCAAGTGATGCACATTCGCTGTGCTGCTGTGCATTAGCGTTGAAGAATGGATGTGTAGTGGGTTGATCCTAAATTGACAGACAGCCTTTTGGACCAGTCATGCTTCTTTCAATTTTACATATTTAAACCCCCAAAAATCCTGCCTTTCCATGGGGCATGGTGCCAAAAGAAAGCCGGGTCGGGGCTGTCCCTTGAGATGCCTGCCAAACTTTTTGTGAGTGCTCCTCATTACATGTCCCAGTTTAAGGTAAAGACTGTGTCCCTCTTTGTGCTGTTCGGTTTCCTCAAGTGGCACTTTTTATAACCAGCAGATAACTGAGGAGCAGCTGCATCTGGAATGTGCCTGTACAGAGTTACTGAATTTCCCTTATTTCCTCTTGCCCCTTTTAATCCTGTGAGCAGCTCTTTATAAGGAGGTAAAGGGACAGCTCTCTTGCTTCTTACCTCTAACCAAGCACACTAAGAGGTTCTGACCACTTCCTTGACCCTAATGAATAAAAAGGCATGTAGCTGGACTGTGCAAAGTGTTTCTTTATGATCTTCTGTTTGGATCATGAAGCCTGATCCTAGGAGTTCAAATTGAGACAAAGTTGCTTCCCCTTGATTTGTCTGTGAGTGTTTCCAAGGCACAAATGTATTTTGTGATGCGTGGTGAGATGGACTGGAACTTGGCAACCCTGGAGATAAGGATGCTGTGGGCCAGTGGGATCTTCTTAGGATCTTACCCTGTTGGCACTGAGGAAGATTAAGGCAGAAGGACCTCCTGGGCTAAACGAACCCCTGCAGTGGAGACAGCCAATTTGTCTGTCCCTGTGCGCTGCATGCACAGGAATCAATCATGCATCTATGGTCTGAATGAGCTCTGGGAGCCTTTGCAGTTTTGAGATAAGTGATTTCTCAGAGTACTGTTACTCCTGGCTGGGAGAAAGCAGAGCAGATTGCAGGGCATTTCCGTGGCAGTGTTGACCCTGTGGTGCTCACTTGCACTCACAGGCAGAGATTGGTTTCTACCTTGCAGCCTGTCAGTGTAGCTTTGGCCCTTGTCTCTCAGCGAGCTCTTAGTGGTGATTGGGAGGTTTCATCTGAACTGCTTACACCGACACTCTCTCAGGGCTGTTCTCCCAGGCAGCGAGGAAATTGGAGTGCAGCTTAGGAACAAAAGACCTGAGACTAATGCAACCATTTCATACCTTGGTCAAACATGCTCCAGTATAGCTGGGGCAAAGTGCTTAAGTAAATTTCATTTTTTGCACTGGCTCCAGTAGGAATCAAAATCATTGAGGGCACTAAAGGATTGCAAGGATGGGATTTTTCTAGGAGGAAAATGCAGTGCTGAATAGGAAGTTCAGGTGGCTGTAATCTGCATAGCAATGGTGACTGTTTCTTTAACGGCATTTGTTTACCTCTTCTTCCTGAGAGGATTTGCTTTGTGAATGCCTTGAGAGATGAGAAGCATAAAGTAATAGGAGACATCTAAAAAGGCATCTAAATGGACGGAAGAGTTTAAATCCCTTCAGATGCATATTTGGGAACTCTCCTTTTAACATCCATGAGAATAAGCAGAGAACCCTTGGAGAGTAACGCTCCCTTTGCAGTTATTGCAAGGGCAAACTGTTGTGATCTGGCGTGCTCAGGAACAGTTTCTTTTCTGAGTAATTTCCTGCTTAGCTTGGTACTGACCATGCTGGTAGAAAAATGTTTAACTCTAGGCATAAAGAGTCAGTCCTCTGGCTCACTGTGTTAGTAGCTGCCTAGATCCGTGCTGCCTGGGGGGTTGGAGCAGTGGGAGCAGCCAGCATGTGACCTGTGTGGTTGTGTGTGACCTTTAGGCAAGGACCAGTGTCTTACCTGTAAAATTGTATGCCTGGCAGTGCAGAAGACAGTACCCTGCTGGCTCTTGAAAACTTTTCCCTGTGTATAAAGAGGACTTGAAGCTGATCAAGAGCAGGGAAGGATTTTGGTAACAGTCAGCCCGGATGTTTTCCATCCAGACTTGGAAGTTAGCTTGTCTTGCTTTACCCATGACCTTTTAGGAGGCATTTGTTGTTTTATAAGTAGTGTGGACCTCTGCAGACCAGGCAGCTCGTAGGGGGCCAGGCTTCTGGTATTGCTGGTGTTGTAATGTTACACCCTCTGTGTCCAAATGCCAATATCCCACTGTTTGGTGTCTGTAGGAACACTGTAGTAGGAACAGTGCACCTTTAGATACACCCTGTAAGTGGTGGCTTGACACTCTGTAGCTGTGTGTTCCTGCACTGTGCTTTTTTGTAGGCGAGTCACAGGTCCCCACATAGACTGTTTCTCCATTTAACTTGTCCTCAAATGACAAAAGTCACTGGTGAGCCTGAGCTGGTGCTGCTTGTGACTCCTAATCACATTTCAGCCTTCATGCTATGATGGTGCTTTTTTTTCCCTTCAAAGTAGGTTGCTTTCAAATGTCTTAATGAAACCATTTGCTGTAAAATTTCTTCTGAAGATAAAATGGATACTGCCTCACTGCCTAATGTCTTAATAATGTGCTTGGTTTTTTCCTCCTATATGAATGTATATTGCCTCATTAGGGCAGGAAGCGTGTGTGATTATGGATGTGTTTTCCTGTATTCCTTTCAGTGAAAAATTCTACAGTTGCCTAGGATTTTTTTTTTTTCCCCTACCAGGATGTTTGTGCAGCAAAAATCTTTCTGCAGACAGGTGAAGTTCTTTCTGAAATGTGGGAATTCAGCCTCCCAAGATCCTGTCTTTATGGAATTCCTCTAATGGTAATGTGAAGAGTGATGGGATCTGGAAGAACTGTCTATCTTGGAAAGTTTTGTTTATTTGTTTGATTTTGGTTTTTTTTTTTTTTAAACCTGAGCTTTAGGAAGAAACTTTGTGAAACATTTGTGAGCCTTTTTGAAGAGACTGATGTGTGTATGTTTGTGTCCATTTTGCATCATATTCAGTGTTTCCAAATGGGTATCAACTGAATCAAAATAAATTAATGGAAATGATTTGTGGAGTGGCCTGTTGATTTATGCCAACACAAGCAGGCAAGCCAAATGACTAAAAGCTGTCACCATCTCATGGCTGTTCAGCTGGAATTGGGAATAAGGGAGCAACAATCTAAGGAAAAGCTGGGAAACAGATGTTCTTCCAGTTCTGCAAAAGTTGACCTTGGGTTTGTTGGTATTGAGATGAAAAGAGATCTGCTGGGCAGTTTCTCAGTGTTCTAGAAACTAGGGATATTCCTTCATGGTAGGAACTTGAATGGGGATCTTTCATTATCAATCCAATATCAGTCTCTGAGCAGGTTCTTAGCCTCTTTGTCACGTGTCTTGCTTTCCCACTGACAACTTCCCACGTAATACACCCAGAACCCCAAAAAGGAACAATCTCGCACTTTAAATGCTTTTCTAAGCCATATTTGGAAACAACATGGATATTCTCCTTGCAGACAGTGGGAAGAGTTGTAGCCTTTAATCCTGTTGATATCTTGGGACAGCCGCTGAAAGGCAAGAAGACTTTTAATGAGTAGAATCACAGGTGCCTTTGATTGTTGCAGATCTCTGCTTTGATTTGCCTGGGTGGTACTTCTGTCTGCTGTTCAGCTGTTTCTGTTTGAAGATAACTTTGCACTGTTGACAACAAGGACCTTCCTCTAGGGTTTTAGCTGGGTGAGACTGGTGTTTGCAGAAGGGTGGGTGTCAGACTTTGACACCCAAGCATGACCAGCTTTGTGAACTCCTGTGCTGTTGATGGGGACACAGGACACTTCTGTCTCTCCCCAGCTTTTATTTTCCCCCCCATTGTGGCTCGCTGTGTTGCCCCTGCAGAGCAGGGCCATGTCTGGAGTGGCAGCTCCTGTGCTGGGGAGGCCAAGGTGCGCTGCTGGGGCAGGTGCCCATAATGGATAGCAGGACTGCGAAGATGTGAGCGATGGATCACACTGCAGTGGTCCGTGGACCCCTCCCAGGCTAACTATTGTCCCTCCATGCCTAGGGGGAGTGGAGGAAATCGTTTAATACTTCAGGCACTCTTTCAGATCCAGTTTGTGCAGGGCCTAGAGGATTTGGAAGTGACTGGTGTGGAGATTTAATGAGAAGATGATATTTCTGTGGTTAAGGTTTTTGGGAAACCATGTAAGAACTCTGGAGGGCAGGTGTCAGAAGAGGATGGGGAGTTTGCAATCACTTTGAGGTTCTGTATTTGCTGTTGTACTGCAGTGAAAGTCCTCCCCCCATCCCTGTGAAGGAGAACGAAAGCCTGGCTGTACAGCCACCTCCCTCTCTTGCTAAGAAAAGCAAGGAGCTGACAGGCAGCAGTGTGCCTGAGCTGTGAGAGTGTGGGCTGATGACCAGCATTAAGGCATTGACATCTGCATCTAACCAAGTGTTGGAGCAGGAGTGCTCTGGCACAGCTGCAGGCTGAAGCTGTTTCCTTGGTCTGACAAGCTCTCTCACGTTACCCTCCTGTGGGAGCCTCAATTTGCAAAACACTAACATTATGCCAGGGATTTTAGGGGTATCCTGTGCATCATCTGGCGCAGCCTTGCTTCTGCCAAGTGTGGATCAATAGGGAAGTCAAGAGGCTTCTCATCTCCCTTTTGATTCAGACCATTTTCAGTACGAATGTGCCTGATCCCTGCACATCTTCCCTGTTCTTCAGCTGGATCTAGCTGAGGCTTCAGCTCCATGCTTGCAGTAGCAGTAGGCAAGGACTCTCAAAGCACAGCTCCTGGATCTCTTACTTTCTTGCTGCTGGAACTGTCCAACCAAAGAGCATCTTGTCAGGAGAATCTTTCAAAGCTACTAAGAATAAAAGGAAACCCTGCAAGGTGAGAATATTGGAGGCAAAGGACAGTTTTCAAAATGTTGACTGTACTTAAAGTTATTTGCAGGGAACTATGCTCCACATAAGCAGCATTATTTTCATGATGGTGAGTGGGCACTGAAATGAGTGGGAGCTGTGGGCTTTGAGGACAAAATGTGCACTGCTGGGGAAAGAATCTGCAGTTTAGTAAACTGGACACACCCCTGAGTAGCCAGTGGTTTGGGGCATTTTTTTAGCTGAAGTGCAAGATGTAAAGTCAGTACATACTCAGCCTGTTACTAGGGTCAGTTCCAGGCTGCATGTGGACCCATCCACTGTACTGCTGCAAACTCCTGTTCCTCCCTCTGCATGCTGCAGCATGTCCTGTCTGTGGCTGGCTGGAATGCTGCCTTCTCTCTAGATAAGGAAGGATGTGTCCTTACCTTTTGTCCTCTGGGTCACTGTTCTCCTTACACTGTGAATCCAGATGGAGGGTGGGCCAGAGGCTTTCCTTGCTGTGTTCACTGTCAAGCCCCGGTAGGGAAGAAAAGTCCAGCAGAAGCATGGGAACATAAAGGCTGGTTCAGGAGTTCCAGGAGCTCATTGGGCACTGCATGGCAGAGACTTTCAATGGGGAAAAATATACTAAGAGCAAGTGGATTGCTGTTAGCACCAGGCATGGCTGCTAGCTGCACTTGGAGCATTACTTTGGGAGCTCAGCCCTGCTTCTCCCTGCCTGTTTGGCTCAGTCCTCTGCAAAAAACACTCCCCTTCTGCAGTGCCCGCTCTTCCCCACAACACGAGTAATCCAGCCTCTCCCAGCTTGTGCTTCCTTTCACAATCTGCCTCTTAATGCAGCCAGCTGGTCTGAGCTCACCCACACTCCACACAGGCACCTTCAGCTGCCTGCACTCAGAGAACAGGCTTGTCTGACCTGCTGCTGGTCAGGTCTGTAGCGTGCCTTTGGGAGATGGGGAGTGTTCGGGTGGTGCAGAGGATGGCTGTGGGAGGTACTTGGGAGGGACAGCTGTCTTCAGACCTGCACCAACAGCCTGTGAGACAGCTGGGCTTTGTGGGCAGGGGGAGTCTCTGACCACATCCCTGTGTCCACATGGACAGATTGCCAATGCTAGAACTCTGGAGTGTGCTGCTGTGCTCAGGCACCCACCCTGTTCTGTGCCACTTTGTCTGCAGCATTTAGTGCTGGTCTAGGTCCCTGGCTCTGGCCTTCTGTCCAGTGCCATTCAGCTGGCTTATGACACAATCTGCACCAACAGCTCAGTTGTATTCGTTTCAGATTTGGGTTTATTGGAAACCTTCAGTGCATATGTGGGTTTTACAAATGATCTGTTACAAGATAACACTACACTGTTTTCTTCCTGGTGTTACTCAAGTACTTCCCGCACTGCCAAATGTTTTTGAAGAACTTTACCTATCTGGCTGTGAGAAGGAAGTGATTCTAGCTTCCTGCCTTATGTTGTTGCTAAGACATACTGTACCTGAATGGCATTACCCTGTCTGTATTATGCTGCAGGTTAAGGTTGAACAGTGGTATGAAACTTGCATTTTAATCATGTCAGCTCTAGCTTATGTAAAAGCTACAATCTGCCTTTTCCTTGGAGTTTTGTCTTTTTTTCTTTGAAGTACTGGATCAAGTGAAACCCAGACAGACTTGCACAATACACCCTGAAATATTAAACAGCTTGGGAAGTGTTTAAATGACAAAATAATTGAGGCTCATAAACTTGGGATCACTGCTTGATACCAAAATCAAAGCACTGTGTTTGTGAGCTGGCCAGTGCTGCAAACAAGGCAGCCTCTTGCAAAAGAACCCAGGTTTTAGACTGTCCATATGTAGTGCCGTGATCTGGATCATTAGCAAATATGGTTTGCATAAACAACTCTTCACCCACCTCCTCCCATCCAAAATTTCCTGGCACAGTTAGCTAGAAACTGAGCTCTGGGTGGCCAAGTTCACAGCAGTGTTTAGAGGTCAGCTGACAGTCAGGTCTGTCTGCCCTCTGGACAAGCTGTCACCCTACAGAGTACTGCCAACAGAAAAGCACCTGGTTAATGCTTAGGTAAAGAGGTGCAGTTCAGTTCTGTGCTTATTTGGATGAAGGAGGGTTCATGTCAGTGCTGCAGCTCTGCATGTGGAAATGGCCTTAGCCTCAAATATACCCTGTGCTAGGCTTTGGTTATCTGGGCTTCATAGCCACCAGACAAGACACCCCTATAGAGGCTTGTGGGGTCCTCCCTAAGGAGGAGCTTGAGGAATGACTCCATGAAGTGCAAAGTGAAACTGTCAGATAAGCTTCCATCTATGCTTTGTTTACAACAACAGTGACCACAGGGAGCCCCCTTTGTATATAAGACCCTCTGCACATGGTCAGCCTTCCCATTGGACTTGTTTCAGTCACCAGGGAGACAGCACTGAACAGAATCAGCCTTGTCTCCTTCCCATCTCATATGACTCTCTTCTGTCATGTTTGGAAGTTGGGGAGAATTTCAGCTACTCTCCTGCGTAGCTGGTTTCTTCTTTCTTCTCTTTCCCTTTCCTTTTTCATCAGTAATGGGTACTGCCTCCATGCCTTTAATGCGTTCAGTGTAAGTCTCCTTAAAGAAATTAGGACACAAGGAACAAGGTGACAACATGCAGATGTGCACATAACATAACAGGCAATCAAAAGAGTACTCCTATTTGGGGGTGGAATTCAAATCTCAAGGATTTGTCCTTTCTGCTGTTAGGGCTGTCACATGTTAAGCATCTATGTGCAGACCATTTCCTTGATATGTCAATCATGCTGGGGAAAAATAACATATTTCCCTTTTCTATT
Organism: Rhipidura dahli; assembly: GCA_013399225.1. Lineage (NCBI taxonomy): Eukaryota > Metazoa > Chordata > Aves > Passeriformes > Rhipiduridae > Rhipidura > Rhipidura dahli. The sequence continues at coordinate 160,079 of VXAC01009470.1, forward strand.
CCTTTCCACCAATAATTTTGCTCTTCTCTCTGACAGGATTCATTAGCTGGTGTTTGCTTAGAACTCTAGAGATAAAAGAGGTTTTCTGAAGAATAAACAGGGCCTCTGAAAGAAATTTCTTTAGGAAAAATGCTGGCTCATTGGGTGCAGACCAACCCCTTGGGAGTGCAGGCATATGGGCTCCAATTCTTACCTGATTTTAATCGCCCCATCTCAGGGAGGAACCCTGCCCTGGGTTCCCACATGGGCAATAGGGACCAACAGTCCTGTCTAAAGAACAGTTTGTTATGGCAAGGTCTGAACTGCCCTTTCCTGATGGGGGAAGATATAATAAGGAATGACAGGTGATTGTGTTCCTAATAGGAGGTCATATGTAGAATGAATCCAGTCTCTTCCTGGTTCTGACCTTCCCCTGGTTCCTCCAGTTTGCTGGCTTGTTAATGTTAAACTGTGCACTATTTGGACCTTATTGATGCAGCAAGCTAGAAAAGGTCTGCTCTACCACATAAGAGGTGATTTTCATTTAATTCTTCTTCCAAGGTGCTGCAGATCCCACTGGGGCTGTGCACAGGCACAGCCTATTCATGACTGCATGCAGCTACCATGTTCTTTCAAGGTGAGGCAGGTGAACAGACTTCTGTTTCCTGCTGAACTTTGACAATAGTTTTTCCTTCCTGCTAGAATGCTTTTTATGGGACAAGGAATTGACTGGGTGTGTCCAGCTCCAGTCATGATAGGTAGAACTGACTGCTCTAGTTTTTGCTGCCAAGACAGGCTGGTGATGGCAAAAATGTAAAGACTCCTTAAGCAGGATTTCAAGTTGATCAACTTTGGATTTATGAACTAAATCATCTGCTGTGGACAAAAAAGTACTATGTAATTCCTACACAATCATTTGGCTTGCTATGATTGTACTTAAAGATTTTCCTAAGGCAGCTTTTAGCAAAAGCTGCATGGCCAGATCTGCTAATCAGCTTAGAAAGTTTCAGCTACTTACCCTTACTTAGGCTTTCACTATATTCTCTTTTTTTGAGATTTAGAAGTCCTGTGAAGGGTGCCATTACACTTTCTTTTCCAGACTGCATGGAAACCTAGCATAAACCTCTGCTGATGCTGTCTGTGCATATCACAGAAGCAAAACACCAGCAGTATAAAACCTGTTTTTCCTGTGTTCCTGGGGAGCAGCTGACCTGTCAAAAGTAGTCCCTAAAATAATCTACAGGGTATATTAAACTGAAGTAAAAAGGACTGCTGGTCAGGGCATACACTTACTTATTACTGTGTTCAGTAGCAATCTTCAGCCTCTCGCATAAGGCCCTTTTTTCCTCCATGATATGATCAAACCACACCCAAAAGTACTTCCTCATGAGGCAGACTGTGTGGAAGGTATCTGCTTTCTCCTCCTGAGTGGAGAGATAATCCTTGTACTGGGGGAGGAGGACAAAGAAACAGGTAAGAATTGATTTTTTTCTTCTTTTCTCTCCCAACTCCTGGCCCAATAAATAGAGCAGTGCTGAGATTGTGGCAGTGAAGGGTAGTGGGCACAAGAGTAGAGGAAAACCAGCAGGGAGCAGGGTGAGAGAGGGGATGGTGGAGGAGCAGTGTGTAGCAGAAAGTTCTGGGTGGAAGATAGTGATGGACAGGGAGGAGCTAAGAGAAGAAGGGAATAATGTTGCTGGAATAGGGATAGCAAAACTCTGCAAAGGTTGTGCTACAGGTGAAGGAATCTGCACTGTGGTGAGGGGAAAGTGTGGCAGCAGCCAGCTCTCTTGATAGCATTTTTCCACTGTGGTGCAGGCCAACCTTTAGCCAGTTCCTGAAGCCCCATCTCAATAACATTTGGGAGTAGAAGTCCTCAGCCCAAGACATCTTCTCCCTGAGACTCTGCTGGGCATCCTGCAGCCAAGTCATCAGGCACTTCCTCTGCAGGCCCAGGCTGTGGTGCCTTTGTGCCACCTGAGTGGAGACAGCAGTTGGTTACCTGAACTGGTGACTACCTAAGTATAAAGCCACAGAAAACTGAGTGCACTAGAAAATCATCTCAGGTTTTTGGGCCCCCCCCCCAAACCCAGATTTCTGACAGCTGGAATAACTTACAGGATCCCACAAAGAGGGGTCAGCATAAGGAACACCACCAGTCTCTCTACCAGGTCACTGCTGCATCACTTCTAGAGAATGCCCTTTTGAATGAGATACTCAGTTTAACTGATTGTGGATGGGGCAGAGGCATGGCCTGCAACAGCTTAGTCCAACCCTGTCCATAATGCTGACCAGCAGGGTGGACATATGGAACAGCTTGTATCCATCTACTTCTTCCCAGCTGGAGGCCTTTGTGCATTTGGTGAAGTACTGTGAGTAGCTCCAATTCCAGTGACTTAAATGGAAGTTTTCCAACTTAGCCCTGGGCTCTGGCTCGATCTTCAGGATACAGCTGAGTGTTATCAGTCTCCCCCTGATAAGGGATGCCGAGTCAGTCACGTGCAGAAATGTTTCATTAGCAATACTCCTGCATCGAAGTCTCAGAAACTGTCACTCACTGTTCTGCACTGAGGATAGGGCTGGGATAGAATAGATTGTTGGATTATCACCTGAAGTGTCCTGCCACTAGCTGTGGCCAACTCTGTACCAGCAACTTCAGAGAGAGGGAAAGCCTTGATGACAGGCTGGGGTTAACTGCTGCAGCTGAAGTTGCTTGGTGGTATCTCACTGATAAGCTTTGCTGCAGAGTAGGAGAACTGGCAGGTGCATGTCATATAACTTTAATTTTTTTTCTGCTTAATCCTGTTTATTCAGCTATAAACGAGGATGCCATCCCTGCGGGTTTTTAGTGGCTTTTCATGATTATTGCCAGATGGGCTGATTTAAAGAACTAATATAGGGCAAGGTATGCAGGGAGAATTTTTGCTTTTTCCATCTCTATCTGGCCTAAAAGCCTATTAAGACTTCTGCTAAGTGCTGCATCTACTCTTCTTCCCTTCCTCCTATGGCACCAGTCATTTCCTTTACCCTCAGCACTTACCACTAGGTTTTCCTTGCCTTTTCCATGGCAGTATTCCCAGCTTTCTGAGAAGGACCTTCTCATAATGATCTCTAGCCTTTTTCTGGAGCTGCTGCTCTTTTTCCAGCCTCTTCTGCTTCTCCAGTTCTTTCTGCAATACAAAAAGTAGTAGTTTTAATTCCCTCAGGATGAAGAGGATATTAAACAATGACAATAGATTATCATATTGGAGCTGGAGGTTCTGACCTGACAGGAAATGCAGATCATCTCTAGCACTGCACACCAGACATGACCGCATGTAGTAGAACCTGTGTCCTAAAGCAAACTGTCTTCTCCTGGGAGATGATGCTATTTCTGGACACTCCCTTGGGCTGCGTATCAACACTGCAGTTTGGAGTTACTACAGCAGACATGTCACCTGTGGCTACCACAAGTGCTGATGTAGCAGGAACCTCCTCTGATGTCCAAAACATTTACAAAGATGATTCTGAGTTTATGTACCCTACCACTTAATCTAGCCTAAAGAGAAGGAGAGGGATGTGGGCATTTCATGACTGTATAATACTACTTCTGACTGATAACCAGGGATGAAGGTCAAACGTACTAAAACATTCAATCCAGGTAGAACAGTAGTTGTAGGTGGAATTCCTGTAGGATTTCAAATGTGCTATTTGGGTTATTAGGACAACTAATTTCCAAGTAACGATAATGAAGTGCAGATATTCCTAGGTTAGCTCCAAGGAGAGGATGCTTCTATTCTTCAGGTGGAAAGCTGCCCTTGATACAACTGTCAGGCTTGTTTACTTTTGAAACATGTGTTTGTGACCGGTATCACTGTGTACGTTGGAGGGGTGACAAGAGTGGAAGCAGTCTGAGAGTAAACTGAACATGCTGCCACTGTGGGGGGCTTATGTGGCTCTATCTCAGCAGAAAATGCCCAGTAGCTGGGACCTCTAGTCCTGCTGAGGAGACAGACAGCATATACTGCATAGCACGTTTGGGACACAGCCCTTCCCCTCATGCTGCCAGAAAGGGGCAAGACTCTGAGTCTGTATTGTGGGTGCAGTGCCGTGGAACTCTGCTCTACCAGTGAAGACCTTCAGTTCACATTACTCTGGCTGCTGACTGAATATAGTGGGTAATGGATCTTCTTCCCTATCCCTGCTAAAGGGGGAGAAACAGGTGAAACATTTGGTCACCAGCTTCTGCTGCCTTCTCTCCTCCCGGCGTTTTTCCCGCTGTGCTTCCTTCTCCTCAGCTTCCTTCCTCTGTCGTGCTTCCTGTTCAGCCTTCAGCTGGGCCTTGAAATGGAGAAAGGTAAAATTCAGTTTGTTTTATGTGACCTTTTCCATGAACACAGATCTTTAAACTTTCCTAGTGTTCCTCTAGTATTGACCAGCACATGAAACTTCAGAAGGAAGCACACTTTTTCACATATTAGACATGATCTGTGCTCAACAGTGAACTATGGAAGGGACAGGAAGGAGGGTCTGTCCTTTTTACTACCTATATACGTATCTATATCTATTTATTTTTCTATGTATGTTCATGTTTATCTTTCTTTGCCCTAAGTTATAGTATTTGTCCACTCTTCCTCTAAAAAAATGTAAACCACACACCAAGTCATCTATTGAGAATTTGATTACTGAAGTCAGTTCTGAATCCCTGGGCCCTGTTCTCAAGTTTAATTTCCACATGCAAAGCAGCATTACAGATACCCAAACATTTCTTTCCCCAAAATGAAGATAACACTTTCTAATCCTAATGCAACTTACTAGCAATGTTTTCAGTAACAATTTAATACCCTAACTTGAAGAAGGCTCCTCTGTCGGATGTGTATCACACATTTGTGTATTAACTATACAAACATTGTCAGTATCTTCACTCTTCAGCAGAGATTTGCTAGAAAGATGCAGATTTTTCCTAGGCAAGACTGCATGTCCTCAAGCTGCATGTGACCAGAGAGGAAAGGCAGGGAGGGGAACCCCACCCCTGCCAGGTCCCATCAAGTGGATCTTCTGCGTGCACTTCCACCTTTACTGTTCTCAGCAAAGACAAGCTACAGTGGTGGGATAGGTGTGAAAAAAGTTTAGAGGGTGGTAAGGGAGGCTGCTTCTAGAACAGCAACTTCAAGATGAAGTGTCTGCCTATGCTCTAGCAGGGCTGGTGCTGCAAAAGCAGCACTGTTTCTTTTGATGTGTGATGGACATTTGCTTTCTCACAAGTCATAAAACTCCTGCTTTGAATAAAGGGCCTTTTCTGGGGTTAAATCAGCATTTCTTTTAACTGGAATGATGTGAAAGACACTTTATTTCATTTTCCACTTTCCCTACCAGTTTTTCCTCTGTTTTTTGTTGTTTGGCTTCTTCTAGTTTCCTCTTCTGTTCTGCCCGCTGAATTGCTCTCTCCTCCATCCCTACAGAAACAGGACATAAGGCTTAGTGGAAATGAGCTATGGTGTAATGGCAGTAGTTTGGTGAACAAGGATGCATCACTCTATGCCAGGCCCCCACTGCCCTGGCAATGCCAGCACAAAGGGACTTGCTTTCTGCTGCCTCTTACAGCTGGCAGTGTCATGAACAAGGAACCTAAAAATGTTTGTGAGATGACTCAGGACCATGGCAATGACATTCTCTCCACCCTCCTCGGTTGACAGTCACAGCCATGAGGCTCAGTTATGAAAGAAGCTGTGTTCAGAGGGTTTGTCCCTGCCTTTCCTGATTGAGAGCTGAGGCTCAGGGTATATATTTAGCAGCAATTGCTATAAGGTCTCCAGTAACCTCTAACTGCTTATTTAAAAGCAATTTAATGACAGAAAGCATCTCTGTCACAGTGACATACAGGTACTTGGTCCCACTAGTAAGAACGTGCTACATAATGCTTCTTTTGGAAGGTAAATTGCAATGCAGTGATCTTTCTAGCCATCACCAAAGATGTTACACACAGAACATGCAGAAGCATTGGGAACCTGTGCTTGCTTCCTCTGCAGTTGCAGACAAAGCAAAGGCTGGAGCAATCAATAACTGGGAGGCATTGAAGTGTTTTGAGCACAGTAGGTTTCCTCAGATTCTTTTCTCCTCTCAGCTGTCCCAGGGTTCTCTGGAGAGGGAAAACCATTCAGTGATAACTTTGTCACTGAATTTTTCGGGGGTCCTTAAACACAAGCACTTGAATGCTCTGAAAAATAGGCATGCTGTCTCTAACGTGTACAGAGTTCAGGCAAATCAGGGTGAATGATGGCTTGGACTAGACAGCACTAGAGCTGAACACAGGTAGTGAAAGGCAGCTATTAATGCCCAATTATCATAGCCAAAAAGGTCTGGTGATGCCCAAACTATTGAAACATCACAATGATTATACTCCAGGTAACCTTTCATGCAGGCTGTGACTACCCTGCATTGATAGAGAAGAACTTCACCATGGGATATAACCAGAATCCTAATTTACTGATGAAAAGGCTGTGTTGCATATTTATTGGGAAAATGCTGTTCCAGTGTGGCCAGAGAAGGGGAGGTATCTCACAAAAGGCAGGGACCTGGAGTTCCTTCCCCAGCCTGGCTACTGTTGTCTCACTAGGCACTTAATTCCCTTTGAAATCTCCACACCTCTGTCAAAGCTGGATGAAAATGACTGGCCAGTTTAAATGTTACTTGGATGCATGACAGAGGGAATGAGACTGATGGCAAAAAGCCCTGTTCAGCTTCTTCCTCTGAGTCTTGTCACAGCAGAGACAACCACAGGTGTTAGGAGTAACTGCCACAACAGTGTACTAAGTGTGGGCATGAGGGGTTTGCAGTGTCCCACGTTTCACAGATACCTGTCCCAGATAGGAGAACAGCTCACCTTCTCTCACAGCACTCATCAGACTGGGAAAGAGAATGCAGAACTTTACTTGCATAAAATCATCAACCAGCAAAGCTGAGGCAAAGAGAGACATTTCCAGATAGGCTGTTGAGAAAAGTGGTCTGGAAAGGTCTTTGCATCTAGAACAATACCTTTCAGTATGGGATGAGGTGAGGTCAGCCAGCTGGAGGGCCTCCTGCCTTGCACTGCTGTCCTTGTGTTATCTGGCCTATGAGAATCAGGTGGGCTATGAAAGAAAAGAGTAAAGAAATTCTTCAGTGAATATGATCAAATTATGTCCCACAGCTCCCACCTATGGCCTTGCAGTTTCTGCTCTCCATTGTGCTGCATTATCCCTGATGCACCTTTCTTTGCTTGAAAGGGGACTCACGATGCATCCCTGCAAAGGAACTGAGTTCCAGGGCTGCTGCATGATCTGAAATATGGAGGATGATACTCCTTTTTTTCATGACTAAATAGATCCCTGCTGCTACTATGGGTGACACTGGTGTTGCTGTTTCTAAGTGGATTCTGTATGGATCACGTGGTGTCGAGCCCATGCAGAAAGGGAGAAGGACAGAGAACTGTGGCCAGTCTGATACTTCCCTTGAGGCAAAGTCACAGCTGAGAGGAACAACAGATAGCACTAGCATGACTAAAATGTGCCTAGCAAATTCTGGCTCAGCTTGAGTGGGAATGAGACAGGATGACTAAGTGACCCTGCCTTACTTTGAGGGCATATACCTCAAAGGGGTTGTATTCTTGCATCTGGATTGTTTTTCCTCCCCGGTTTGAGAAACAGAATTGTTGAACGTCTGGGTTACAGCCGTAGCCTGTGCTGCCTCTTCTTTTTCTCTGCTCAGCTTCTGATTTTCTTGCAGTTTAAGGATTAGGTCTTGCTGTTTCTGAAGCTGCTGCCTCTGCTCTTCAATCACACGTTGCTGGAAGGCGTGACGGTGCTCAAAACGGCTGCCATAAGCAGGAGATGGCTTTGGACTGAGTGCCTGGAACTGCTGGAGGACAGTGGCTATTTGATTCTTGTACACAGCCTCGTCCTGGGCACTCAGGGCTGCATGTCTTATGGTAATCTCCCAGGCAAATTTGGGGTTTCTGCAGAAATGAGATGTGTGAACAACATCCCAACTAGACTGGTCTCTGGTCTGATCAGGCTGTTTCTGTATGAGGCAAGTTTCAGTTGGCTAGGGGAAAAAAAAGAAATTAGGAAAATTTGGCATTGATAAAAACTAAGCACTCCTGTGCCCTTCCTGCATAGGTTTTTTTAATGCAAATCTAGTGAGATGCCTGAGAAGTAGGGTAATCTCAGCTCTGCAATCTTTATCCAGTCAGGCCAGAGGGACCCCATTATGCACAAAATGGAGGCTGTGGGCAAGAACTCTTTAAGGAGCTGAGTGCCATTTCACCAGGAGGAAAAAATCCTGATCAAGCAAGAGCTTTGGCAGGAATACATCCTGACTATTTAGTCAGGGAGCATGGCTTAGGACAGCTCATTTTTCAGGGATTAGCACACTCCATTTTGGACTGTTGTCCCTGCTCAGCACTCAGATGGAGAATAAAATTAAGAACAGTTGTTGAAGTGATTTGCACGGCTGATCTACTGAACAGTCCTCTTTCAGATGGAAGAGAAGTCTACAAGGTGCTGCTTCCTCATGCCTCTTTTCCAGCTTTGATAAACGTTACCATGAAACAGGTGCACAGTGGGGAATGAGGCTGCACCTTTCTGACACGTGGTCATTCTCTGAAGAGGCATCAGCTACAAAGTCTGCTTTCTGATTCCTAGGTCAAACCCTAAATTGAGTCCCATTCCTTCAGCACAAATTTTATCAGTGCAGCAGAAGAAAAATAGGGGCCGACTTGGACAGTATAAGCACTGAAAGGAATCAACTTTTGCTTAAGCAAAAGAAAACTTTTACTTAAGCAAACAGAAAGCTTGACCTGTAATATGTGTGTGTGAGCTCTAATACTGACATCAGGATACTGCTGTGGTACAGGTTTTTTAAACAGAAGAGAAGGTGGGAATCCAACCTGACAAATGACAATTTAAGGAAGCAATCTCTGATCCTCCTCTCTTACCTCCCTGTGATGCACATTATCCTGAAACAGCTGGTGACAACCTCTATTTTTCCCCATACTTAAAAGCTGGAGAGCTGCACTGGCATGAAAAATATCTCTTGTCATGCAGTCAAGTTATTCTTCTTAAGTCTAAGCTGGCATCAAAGATGTAACTAATCTTTTAGTAAAAGTGATCTGGGGGTGGGATGCTCATTCCAACTCAGAGTACACGAAGGGTTGTTCCTTGGCACCCCTAGAGATTATTTTTAAAACTCATCCATCGTCCTTCACATTTACCTCTGATTTTTAGAATTATCTCCTGAACAGCTGCAGATGGGTACTTGAGGGTCACCCTGGGAAAGAAGGCTTCCTGTGGGACAATGTACTTTTTATTTCAGACTGCATAAAGTAAGTACTTTCTAAGAGTACAGCTATGCCAATAGGCAAAACTACATGGGAAGGATTTACCATGTCTTGCTGTAAATCTTGATGATTGTTCACTTCTGCTGTCCCAGGCTTGTTAACCTGCAGTGGCCTGTCCCCACCTTTCCCCAGTGACACAGCCTCCAGCAGCTGTTCCATCTTTCTCTTTGTCTGCACCCTCTTGATCTGCAGCTCTCGCTTTTCCGTCTCCGCTCGGCTCCAGCGCTGCCAGGCCAGAAAGCAGCAGCGCAGGAGCCGCCGCTGGTTGTGCTCCATGGCCAGTTGGGTTTTCCTGAATGACAAAACATTTGTGTTATGGCAGGAGGGAGGCTTCTGCCAAGGCACGAAGCTGCATCATTTCCTGAGTCCTTTTGCTGCTTAACTCTGAAGGCCCTCTGAAGCTGTACAGAGCTTGTGCAAGGACGAGTGGGAGGGCAGAGAGGAAGCCTGCTATTCTGAATTAAGTTTTGCTAGTTCACACTTTGCAATTTCCTGTGTCATCTCTGGGATGCAGGGTAGTTGTGAAAGAGGTATCGTGTTCCCTGGCCAGCTGCACTTCACTGGGGAAGTGGCAGTGCCTCACCACTGCAGCCTGCCAGACACCTGCAAGAGCAGTGTTTTCTCTGGATGATAGGGAATTCATCCAACAGACTCCTTAATCAAAGGCACTGGCCAAAATGATCTCTGCTACACTACTACTGAAACAGCAAATATATTAATCAGGAATAAATTTGGCAACTCATATTCTCTGGAGGCCAGAGCGAGCCAGGGTGAGATTTCTAGGAAAGATACCTACAGAGAGACTGAGACACAGGCTTGTTGGAAAGTGCTAAAGCACTTGTTTGGATCTGTCCTCCTTTTCATCTGTGCCACAATGCCTCTGGCAGACTGCAGGCAGTGCAGCAATTTTCTCAGAAAGCTGCTGTTTCCCTCCTGCTGGAAAACTGACAGGCTCCTTTTACAGTCCCTGAACGCCATTCTGCCCAAGGATGGCTGCAGAAGGAGGAATTCCACAGTAAAGGGTCACTACCTGTTTTGATCTTGGAGATGAACTTCCAGTTGCTGTGTCTCCTGCTTCACTTTCTGGGCCCAAGTATAGTTTCTCCAAGCTCGCAGGGCCTTCAGCTGGCATCTCCAGTCAGCAAGGGCTCTGGCTTTTCCCATTTTAATTCTGTTCTCCAGAATGACTTTCAGCCAAGCAGAGAAATGCCGTTGCAAGCACTGCATGGAGGAGTTTTAGAAAACCAATGAGCAAGGTACAGCCTGCCACACAAATACTGACCCTCTCCACCCTTCACCTATTCTAACTTTCCTTTTTGAGATACTTTTTAGAATCCTCATTTTCAACAATTACCTTGAGGATAAAAAAAAAGTATTGCAGAGCATGTGCAGGTCTTCTACAAAAAGCAAAAAGGGTCTAGAAAGAGACATCATACCATGGGGCTCCATGCTTTGGAGTGAAATGCACTTAGTTCACCAAGTGTAAAGGAATGAAATGGGTGAGGAACATAGAATTTCTAGAGACATGGAAAGTATTTTTAAATCTAGAAAATGTCTAAGATGCTACAGGTGAGAACACATCTGTGAAGAAGTGCTGCTTTAAATTTTTTTTTTTTAAACTTAGACAAAAATCAAGACACTTCCTTGAGTGAATTTATGACACAGCCTCAGCTCATCCTTGTTCCAGTAGGAAGCCAAACCTTTCCCCTATTGTGTAATTAGACTCGCTGCCTTTGGGAGTAATTTACATAGTACAGAGCAGCAATTTGCTATCTAATCTACCCCATAATTCTAGCCCTGTCACTGCAGACACTGTTCATTTTGATCCTCCAAGTGGGTCAGCTCACAGGACTCTGCTGTTCCCTTTTTGTCATAATGCCTAGTGTTAATTGCATTCCTCTCTCACTTGAAATCTTCAAATGGAGACTTACAAAAAGTCAGTGCATTAGCTGTTTCTTTCTGCTTTAGGAAAGTAATCAAAATGTCACTATTACTTAGCTCTGTCAAGCTGTGGCTTCTCCCATTATGCCAGTCCTGAATTGTTCTGTGGTTTCATTCAGGCTTATCTTCACAGCTTAGAATGTGCTGGAGAGAGGCTATGTATTGCTAAACAGCAGCCAAACTGAAATCCAGCAGATGGGCAGATGGATTGAGCTGTGAGGAGAATCACCATAAAAATCATGGGATTCTTCTGCTGAAAAAACCCTAGATGTAGAAATATAGACATCAACCATGATGACTGCTCTATTAATTAAAAACATTATGTGATGGATGGCATTCGTACCTGCACTCAGGAAATTTATTCCCTTTGCTCAGACTGCCCATATAAAATTATTCGGTACTAAAAGATCACTCTTCAGTTGCAAGTATTTGATACATGTTTAACCCAGAGCTGACCATGGTACCAGAAAAATGAAGGTATAAAAAAGAGGTTCCTACTAGGAATTATTAAAGTTTGTTTGCCTCAAAAGAGCTGTTGCAGTAACACAGAATCTCCTACCGCACCGAGTGGAAGGGGATCCTTGAGGACCCCCGTTACTGTGGATGTGCTGACGTGCATCAACTCTCAGAGACATAGCTCCAAATTCATCCCAGGCTGCAGTATTTTTCTTTCCTCTCCCTGTTCCTGAACTACAGTCTTCAAGGCAATCTTTAAAATGCCTTCCCACACACAGAGTAAGGGCTTCTCAGGCCTTTTTTCTGCCACTTTCCCCTTTTATTTCCTTCCTTGAGGGAAAACAAATCTCACTCCACTTCGTCCTCTGTACATCTCCTTATTTCTTGGTTGCAGAAGCCTTTATGGTCTCATCTGTCTTGAGAGCCGTGTCTTTTCCACAATTCTAAGTGAAATGTCCCACTAAGTACACTGGAGGCACAGGCCTACTGGGGTTGGCACCTCACAATTTCTTGCTTCTAGTCTTAAAAGATACTTTTTGCCCTGCTCTCATACTTTCCTGGTATCTGGAGGTCTTGGAAAAAGTAAAAACTTCTGCATAACCAGGACTTCTTACTTCAGTTTTGGAAATGGTAGCCAAGAGCAGGTAGCTCAGAGTCTCAGATAAAGAAAGGTGATGCTCACTCTCTGCTTACTGGTGTGAATCCTGCGCAGCAGCTCCTGTGTCTTCCTCTGTTTCTCCTCTCCTTGCTCTTCTCTCTTCAGGACCAGGGGTGGTGACACAGTAACAGACTCCTCCTCCTGCATTGACAGCTTCTGAGGGTTTTTTTGTCTCTTCCCCTCCCTGCAAAGAGAACAAACATACAGATCCAATATCTAATACACAATCTAATACCTTCTCTTTTTGGCCAATTCTAAGAGAACCAGCCCTACAGCTTAGAAAGTTGCTGATTATTTCAACTCGGCCTTCTTAAAAAACACCTCTGTAATGGTTTGGGGTCCCAGAGATTAAACAGTCTGGTGCATTTCCTAAATATAGAAAGCAGAAGAAAATAGTAAATAATTTCAGTAAATATTTCATGTAAGCACTTTATGAGAATATTTGGGATCTCAGAGCTGCCTAAGTAAATAAATAGCATTCCTAAAAGTGACATCTCTGTGACAATCCAAGCTCAGCAAAAGAAAAAAATTATGTCTCTGCAGAATCCTCAGCCAAGAATGCTCTTTATCTTTCATAGTAGGGAAAGTATTGCAGGTGCTAGACTTTCAACACAGACTACTTTTTCTTTTATTTTTTTCTGTGTACTTGCTTTCCTGTGGCATTAGATGCTAACAAGGCTGGATGTAGCCACAGAGTTGATGGAGAGAATGTACAGTGGTGCAAATACACTCCTACTCTGTGTTTCAGTGCACATACCATAAGAGCTGAGGGGAGGATAACAGTATACTTAGCCCACCTTCCCACTCATGGAAAACTGTACCACTGATGTTGGTAACAAAAGACTAAAGGTTTTGGGAGAATTCAGAGACAATAATAGCTGTTTTGTTTGGGATCACCACTGCTCTTACATTTAACAAAAGGAGCTGGTAAGTGGTTTTCATATCTCTACACACACACCCCCATACCCTCTTCCTTACATTCTCCAAACTTTTTCCATGGTGTGCTTCTTCTCAGCCATTTCCTTTCGCAGCTTCACCATTTCCCTCTGGATCTCCTCCTCCTCCTTCTTAGCCTGCAGGGCTTTCCTTCTGTCCTCCTCCTGTGCTTGGAGCCTGGCCTCAGACAGAATTGCTTTCTTCAGGGACTCTTTTTGTCTCTGAAGCTCTAAAGCCTTCTGATGCCTCATTCGGTTTTCTTTCACCTGGGAAGGAGGAAATCAGCAAAATTGGAAAGCAAACACCAAAGGCTGAAGAATTTGAAGTTCACTGGACACTGCCAGGGTGGGTCACAATCCACCTTTCACATTAAGCAAGAAACCATATCCATAGCTGCCACAGACTGGAGAGATTCTGCTCTTGACCAGCAAAACACTCCAAGTGAGAGAGTGAAATTAAATCAATAATCCTTAATGGGAGTAAATTCGGAACTCACTGCTATAGCAGCTCTTCCTGGCAGTCTTCAGAAAAAGGGAGAAAACCTCAACAGTTTTAGTGAAAGCTGACTGTGTAAGCTACTGCTGAATGGCCAATGTGCACATGGAAATGAAGTAAAGTTTCAGGTGAACTGTGGGAAGAGTATCTTTGGGTAGTTGCTTCCAAGTCAGAGATTATTTCAGGCTCTGAGAGAATACTGGGGAGGTATCACTGAGCATTTACTCTAATCCTATAATCCTCCATTTTATTCCTTTTAACTGAGCTGCCTTGCCTGCTCACCTGCTTGTGTCTGAGCTCCATGATTATTCGTGGATCTGCAAGTTTTTTTTTTTCCTTGATCTCTTCAAGCCTAAGGTGTTTTGCTATCCCACAGTTCACAACTTCACTCTGCAAAAGATGCTGAAGGTATTTCTGGACAGAGGAACTTTCCATTTCAAATTCCAGATGGCTGCACAAGTCTGAAATGAGAAACTGAGATTATCTCAGGCTAGTCTGAAATGAATAAACCCTTCTGTCTCAGATCACAAAGCCCAATGTAATTAAAGGGATCACTTCCCCAGACTGTGAATGCATTTCTGATGAATGTGGACACACAGACTGCTCTCCATTTATCCCCAGTCTTAATCAGTCTTCCATTGAACACACTAACAATGTTTCATCCATTTTTTACTGTCCCACCTCTCAGCATCTCAAACGGCTGTATAAACTTGACAAGACTCAAAAATACCTGTTCACAAATTAAAAAAAATCTCTTTTACAAAGGGAGACACTGAATGTTTATGAGGTGCATTTATGCAGTCACGCAACAAGATGCTGTAAGAGCTGGGGGACAAAAATCATCATATTTAATCTTGTTTCTACTGAGTCCACTGTCCTGGCCTCAAAACAACTGTTACCTCTCAGTCTGACAAACCAGAAGGCCTGATCTCTTTCCCCAGGACAGCCTCAGAGAGGAAACCAGGACTTGCTTTGCAGTGCTCTCACCATCAAAGTGCTCATACTTCGGAGGGGCTGCAGGAGGCTCTTCCTGAAGGATAGAGTCAACTTCCTCTTCTCCATCACTCAGCTCCAGTTGTAGTTTGGACTTCATCCACTTACTGAGCAGCTCCTGGGCTATCGTGAAGAAAGAGACTTATGACTTCGCTTGCATAAAAAAACTATATGGCTAAGTGTTAACTAGAAATAGTCTGGGATAGTTATATGCTGGGAATGACTGAAAGCTGATTGGCAACAGAAGATGGAATAAAGCTAATAGTTCTGTTCTCATCTTCTTGATCTATAAAAGAGCAGGAAGAGAGGGTGGCAAATTTTGTCCCTTTCACATGTGTCACAAATAAATTCTCCACCTAATTTTTCCTACTATAATTCTGTGGGCATTTAGATCACTCATGATTATTTTACAGCATTTATTGAAGAGACAGAATTCACATGAGGTAATATCATAACTCACACAGTTTTCATATGTTTTACCACTGCACTTGCACACACTGGGATGGTTTCCACATCTACAGCCAAGGTTGTCACAGGCTAAATTCAAAAGAACTGCTCTTTAGACAAATTTCTGCTTTGTGTGTACAG
Source organism: Rhipidura dahli (assembly GCA_013399225.1). NCBI lineage: Eukaryota > Metazoa > Chordata > Aves > Passeriformes > Rhipiduridae > Rhipidura > Rhipidura dahli. The sequence continues at coordinate 175,480 of VXAC01009470.1, forward strand.
GTTAACTCTTGGCAAGTACCACATGAGCAACTGGTGAGTCTAATTACAAATCTGTCAGGTGGCAAAATTCACCTGGGACTCAGGGTTAAGACTGCAGCTACAGGAATGCACCCATGATGGATGTGGTACTCAGTGAGCTCAAATGTCTAATGAACAATTGGGTACGAAGTACTTCAATGGACTGTTTGCATCTCCATTCTTCTGTGGAAAAAAATTCCTTTTTCAGAGTTCCTTCTCAAAAGCAAGGTCAGCTCATGTGTCTGCTGCCTCAAGTAACCAGCTGGCCTTGCTGCATGGGTGGCCAAGCTGTTCCTGAAGCAGGACACAGGGCTGTAAACTGCAAGGCATCAGGAGCAGCCCCACAAGAAGCAGAGCCATTGTCAGCCACCCATGCAGTGAGGATGGACAAACAGCTGGGATCTCAGCAGCCACTCTGGTGGGAGTCATTACACAGCCTAAGGCACACAGTCAATGGACAGGAGCAAGCAGCTGCTGCAAATATCTACTCCCAACACAAAATGAAGATGGTTCCCTGGTATTTCTAAGGCAATAAAGCCTTTTTCAAACTTTAAAAAGGGTGTGTTTTTTGAAGAAAGCATAAATCTAATGTTTGTTTTCCTTCAAATGACTTTTATTCTCTTTCATAATCTCTCAGGCCAGCTCAGGAACAGGGAAATATATCTGATAACAGAAAGAGGAGCAGAAAACAATTGCCACTTGGGGAAGGGTTACTTTTTTGACTGGGATTTGTGATCTTCTCATAACTGGAGTAAAAGCATTCTGGCACTTCTCTTATTGATACCTTCCTTTGAAAAGTGGGCTATGTGTAGTTAATACCATTAAGTATTGTAATAATGGATTCCAGGTAAAAGAAGTTCAGTTGAGCTAGGAACAACTCTGAGGGATTGGAAGCTATAAAAAGGAAAAGCCTAGCAGAGAAGGGCAAACAAAAATAATAAAGAAACATGAGGAAAGCAAGCAACCTTTTCACCACAGGAAAAGACAAAGCTTTTCACCAAAGCCAAGACAGCTCCTTTGAAGCCTCTGTGCTGTATAATGCATTCGAACAGTGCACTGTAAGCAGGCAAGTGTATTCCATGTTGTGAGTTGAACCCTTGATGATGACAAGTGAAAAAGCTGACTTCCTGTATTCAAACAGATGCTCTTAAGATGTCATCGTCCTGTTCTGTAATGCTGACTCTTAAAAGAGTGGTTAATTCAGTTTTTAAAATCCTGTTTCCTAACAGCTTTTTACACTGCAGACATATTTCTAGTACCAATGGGTAATAATTTCCCTCTTCTTTATTTTTTACATCTACCAAAGCCTTACTTTCAAACTTCAGAAATCACTTCTGGCTACAGGCTTTACAAAAGAAACATTTAGTTAGCTAATTAGTGTGGAAAATTCTGCATGGGAATTAAAACACAACCACATCATTATTTGTAGATGTGAAACTTACATAGAGCAACTCCATTTCCATATCTAGTCTGCTATCAGAAACATGTCAGGTAATTTCACCTGGTTTCCTACAGCCCACTACCTTGGCTTTGACCATACAGTGTGTCTTCAAGGGCAATTCTTATCCTTGTCTCGACCTGGTATCTCCAGGGGACAGAGAGTTCATCCTTCTCTTAGGTATGTCAATAAAGATCAACCTTGAACTCCACCAACAGATCCTTCTTATGCCTTTCTCCATTAGATGAAAGGCATCTTACTGTGAATTGTTTCTTGTGAACCCAAGCTTTGCAAGAGCCTGTTCAGATCAGAACTACAAAGCTGGATCAAGAACAGTTCATTTCAGGCAGCTTGTGGCAAGCAGAACTTTAGCTCACCTTCCTCACGGGCCTCATGATGATCTTGCAGCCATTCTGCAGTTTCCAAACTCATCACAGGATCCCAAAGCCTCTGTGGATACCTTGACTTTTGAAGGGAAAAAGCTTCAGAGAGAGCATACTCAGAGGCTCGGTCCACTCTCTTTAAATTAAAGAAAGAAAAACGTTTCTAAAGATATTAATTTTTACACTTCCTATCCCCACATTTCTCTTCCAGAGAGCAAACATCAATGGGAATGTAACACAAAACAGCATGGCTGTTACAAGGAATAGATTTCTTTTGAAATGCATTTCTACGACTGCTTGATTGCATAAACTGGGCTTAGAAGTCATTAAGCAATAAACACTCATTTGGCAATTAGTGCCAAACACAGAGACTGGAGAATACATAGATAAAGGAAACACCCAGTCCCTGGGGGCTGGATAGAGACTTGCTGAGCTAGTGCCCAGCCACCAGCAACTATGAAATTTGGTATCAGCTGTTTGTCACAGCCACGCTGAAAGACCTGTCCCATATTCATCTCTCTGAAATGTTAATGGTCCTGATGGGTCACTGTGTTTTCCCGAGCAACACCTGTGCCCCACACAGTCCGTTTTTCTGAACTCCTTCTGTCTGTGCTGCTGCCAGAGACCCAGGATGCTGCCTGAGGAAGCAGATGCACACTCCTACCTGCCACAGGAAGCAGGCTGAAAGCTGGAGCATGGGTGTGCCCAAAGAAGCAAAACAAAGGGAACCTCACCCTAGAATTCATTTTCTTTGATGTCAGGTGGTTGCAGGTGCAGGACATGGTGCTTTGGGGTAAATCTCTTGTATCACTTGCCCAAAAAAACTGCAGCACTGCTCAACAGCAAGTTTTGTGTGTTGAGTTTTATGCACAGCAACAAGACACCTTACTCTTCATAGAGTTTGGATTGGAAGGGACCTTTACAGGTCATCCAGTCCAGCTTCCCTACCACGAGCAGGGACATCTTTGATAGCACCAAGCTGGATGGGAGTGTTGCTCTACTTGAGGGCAGGAAGGCTCTGCAGAGGGGTCTGGACAGGCAGGATTGATGGGCTGAGACCAACTGCATGAAGTTCAACAAGGTCAAGTGCCAGGTCCTGCATTTGTATCACTACTCCAGGCATCACTACAGGCTGTGGGAAGAGTGCTAGAACGCTGCCTGGCAGAAAAAGACTTGGGGGTGCTGGTTGACATCAGCTGAACATGAGCCAGTGTATGCCCAGGTGGCCAAGAAGGACAATGGCATCCTGGCCTGTATCAGCAATAGTGTGGCCAGCAGGACCAGGGCAGCGACTGTTCCCCTGTACTGGGCACTGGTGAGGCTGCCTTGTGTCCACTTCTGGGTCCCTAAGTTCATGAAAGATACTGAGGTGTGTATCCAGACAAGCTGGAAAAGCTGCTGAAGGGTCTAGAGGAGCAGGTGAGGGAACTGTGGAGAAATGGAGGCTCAGGGGTGAATTTATCACTCTCTACAAGCACCTGAAAGGAGGATGTAGCCAGTCGGGGGCCAGTCTCTCCTCCCAGGTAACAACCAACTGGGTAACATGGAATAGCTTCAAGTTTTGTCATGGAATATTTAGACTGGATATGAGGAAAAATCTCTTCATTGAAAGGGAGGTCAGGCATTGGAACAGGCTGCCCAGGAAAGGGGCTGAGTCACCATCCCTGGAAGTGTTCAAACAACCTGTGGATGTGACACTTGTGGACATGGTTTAGTGGTGACCATGGATTAATGGTTGGACTCCATGATCTTAGAGGTCTTTCTCAACCTTAATGATTCCGTGATCTTCAACCATCTCAGGTTACTCAGAGCCCCGTCTGTTGACACAACCTGACCCTGAATGTCACTGAGCAAGTTATTCCGCCTTGGCCCACTGTTCCATGCCACCCGACCCAAACCTCGGCAGGGACTAAGAAAAACCCCAGCGTTCCAGCCTCTCGTGTCTCTTCCTGAACCCCAGTTTCACGCTGCCAGCTGTAGCGCCGTTCACTCGATGCAGCGCGGACTTCCCACCCGCCGCCAAACCGCGCAGCCCTGGGAAACCTCATCCCTGATCTTCACCCTGCCGTGCTAAGCGCCCGCGATCCCAGGGAACGGGGATCCCAGGGAAGCGTCCCGCCCCCGGCGCCCCCCGAGCGGCTGAGGGCGAGCGGGCCGCGCTCTCCCCGCCGTGCCCCGTTACCTGCGGGAGGCGCTGCCCGCGGAGCAGCCCCGGCCGCCGCCCCGTGAGGGCCATGNGCAGCGGGGTCGGCGCGCTGGCGCTGCCCGGCTGCCTGCTGTACACGCGGACGGGCGCGGCGCCGCACCTCACCCACGACACGCTGCAGGAGGTGCGCGGCGTGCCCGGCGTGGCGCAGCTCGCCCTGCCCGCCCTGTGAGTACCGCGCCCGGGCCTGCGGGCCCCCCGCGTCCCCATCCAGGGGAGGTGCAGGGGAGGGGTAGCAAAGGTGAGGGGAAGGGAGCTGGAGGGCTGCCGTGGGTTTTAACGTGTTTAGGCCAAACCCATGGTGGCGACTTCAGAGGCATCTTCCTGAGGTGGGCAGCAGGGCGAGGGAGGTGATTCTGCCCTTCTGCTCTGCTCGCAGCGCATTAACAGTGCTGCATCCACCTCTGGAACCCCCAGCATAGGAAAGATGTGGGCTTTTTGGACCAAGTCCTTTGGAGCGCCACAAAGATGCTCAGAGGGCTGCAGCATCTTTCCTATAACAACAGGCAGAGAGATTTGGGCGTGTTTAGCCTGGAGAAGAGAAGGCTCCAGGGAGACCTTTTACCAGCCTTCTGGTACCTAAAGAGAAATTATAAGAAAGGTGGGTGGTGACAGATTTTTAATAGAGTTTCTTGTGATAGAATAAGAGGTACGGGTTTAAATTATGAGAGGCTATCTCTTGTAAGGAGGATGCTGAAACACTGGACCAGGTTGCCCAGAAAGGTGCTAGATACCCTGTACCTGAAAAAATTTGAGGTAAGACTGGACCAGCAGCTAACTTTCAAAACTAGTTAGGTATGTGGCAATTGACAGGAAAGATTTACATGATAAAGCTTGTGTGGTTGTTGAATGATGTTGAACACATCAGTGATGCTACCCAAAAAGTCACACTCTAGCTTTGTGCTCTCCATCAAGTCAGTGGTCACTGGTCGTTGCAGGTAAAAGTTTTACATTTTTGCCACGGAATTAGGAGTGCCTTGGGTTGTCAGCTGTAATTCCTGAGCTCTGTGACTCTGGCTTTTCATTCCATCTGTCCCTGCTTTGCTGCCTGACAGCTGGATGGCAAATACCAGTTCAGTGTAAGACAATGCACAAGTATGGAAACAGAAGCCTTAATTATGAAACCACCAATCTCTTAAGATAGTTGTCTGCTTAGTTAATGTGTTTCTGTATCTGGATTGCAGGGCGGAAATTCATGACGTTCTGGAAGAATATAAAGAAGGAGCTGCAAAATTTATAGGTAAAGTACAAGTGGTTTTTTGTATATGTGAGAGATAATGCAGCTGGATCCCACTAGAGCATGTTCAGGCAATACAGGAGGCTGAAAAATGTACATTTAGGCAGAAAGATGCTTGCACATTTAGGGATTTTCTCACTCAAAGTGCCGCTAGGGAAGACTTGAAATAGTATGTTGTCACTGGTATGGCCAAAAATCCTTCAATCAAGCTACAAAGTGTCTGTAATTTCTATAATTTACAGACAGTTCTTTGTGTATGGAATCTAGCACATTTTGCAAGAAAAAAAAAATTGAGTTGCCAGCACTTGTTTTTTTTGTTTGTTTTATTTATTTTAAAAAGCGCATACAAATGTGAGACATGCATTTCATTAAATAAAAAATATTATGGTTTAGCTTTCCAAAGGAAGTTTGCACCCAAATTTCAATAAACTTAAACTGCTTTGGAGCAATTTACTCCTTCAAGAAAAATTGAAAAATGTCTTTGTCTGGAACTTCCTGGGGCCTTTACCAATTTCAGTGACTATTTTTGAAGAGAAGGCTGTATGTCACTGAGACATACTGTCTAGCTTTCTGACATTTGAAACCTGCAGTCTGGCAGGGATGATAAGTTTCTCATGTTCTCTCACTATCCTGTTCCTTTCTCTGAGGGTGGTGAGGCGCTTAGACAAGCTGCCCAAAGAAGTTGTGGGTGCCCCATCCCTGGAAATATTCAAGGCCAGATTGGATGGGACTGTGAATAATGTGGTCTAGTGGAAGGTGTCCCTGCCCATGGGGCATGATCTCTACAGCCCCTTCCAACCCAAACCATTCTATGATTCTTTGTCCTTGCTTGGGGTTTTTGCTCAGTTTGGATTGTGTCAAATGTCTGTGTCTCCAGTGTATCAGTTACCAGTTGAGTGATCAAGTGAGTCAACTGTTGGGTTTGGAAAATTTTAATAGATAGAGTATTAATCAAGAAGAAACATAAATAAATCCCAAAGGGTATTATTTAATGGTTTGTCCTGCTGCTGCACTCTCCTCCAGGCAGTTAGTAAAACTGAGGAAGAAGTCTGCCTTCTTTGGTCCTGAGAGATAGATGAACAAAATTTTCTTTGTCAGAACGGATGTACTTGTGTGGGGGACAATACCCTGTTCCCTTTTGCAGATCTACAAGCCACATCTTTGTGTTAGCTTTGCTTTGGTTCATGAAACTCTCCTCTGTGTCTGTCTCTCTGTTTTCAGGTATGCCAGATGCTGTGCTCTACTGCTCCCTTCATGACCCAGTCACTCCCTGCCCATCTGGCTACAACACTAATAAGGTACAGTAGCTGTAAAGGCTTGAAAGGGTCGCCAGTCCTCCCTTCATCTGTGAGGGTGTGCTCAGACAGCCACAAGATTAGTAAAATGAATCTTTGCACAAAAAGGATTATCATTTACATGCTCATACCTCAACTAAATAAAGCTGTACATGTAAGAACTTGGCAGCATGTGCCCTGAACAGTTCCTGAGCAGTTAAGGGGCAATTCAGGTAGAAAGTAGAGCTCTGGTCTACCATGCTGTAGTGGTTAAAATGGCAGTAAAAGAAAATACCTGTGTTTTGGCATATCTGCTGTACAAGCTTATGGTGATGCCACTGCTAAACAGTACATCTGAACCCCTGTGTGTGTATTTACAGCCTGCTACAGCCCACAAAGGGGAAAGACTTCAGAATTTTTGCAGGAAGGTGGCTTAGCAATCCAGGAATGCATAGTGTTGCAGGCATTTGCCTGTTCCACCCCACAGGCACACCCATTGCCTGAGCAATCCACACACTGCCTGCTGTCTGACACAGCTTTGTGCTGGAGCAGCCACTTCTGGAACCTGCTCAGATACAGTCAGTCCCAAGGCCACATTTGGTGGAAGGTCACTGAGTGACAGAGGATAGCTACTGCCATACAGCTATCAGTGTATATTCCTTGCTGCTGGGATCCAGGCTGAGTCCTGTGTCTCTGCAGGGAAGGAATTACCTGAAGCTTGTCCCACCATTGTGCAGCTTTGAGGTGATAGCACCAATCTGAACCTGGGTGTTGGAAGTTTGATTCAGAGTTTTTTGGGCTTTTAAAATAAGCTGGTGAGGATATTTGTCACCTTGTTGTGAGGCCTTCTGCAGATGGATCTGTGCTGACAAATACAAAAGCTTTTTGAAAGCAATGGGACAGAAAGCTCTGCACCAAAAAGCCTAGCATGGGTTGGATTTAAATAATCAGAGGATAATGCTCAGTTCTCTAAGCTGCGTGGCTATTTTATTTATTAAAGCAGCTTTTTTCCTCTCGAGAACAGAATGAAGGTAACTAGATGTGATTACACTCTGCCCTTTGGCTCAGACAGCTCTTAACTTTCCTCTGTCTGCCTCCACCAGCTGTTCCCTGATGCTCTCACAGTAAGAGGCAGCAGGTACTGTCTGAACAACATGCTGCTGCAGAACAACCTGCAGCTGCTGTGTTTCAGTTATTCTGCAGATATGAATTTTGGATCTCCTCTCTTTGGAGCTGCTCTTTTTTTTTTTTTAGTTGGAAATTTGCAAAAGATGTTATTATTTTGGAGACTTCTGTTTTTATTCAAATTTGAAGAAGTTGGCTGATAAGGCCAGAAGTGATCAGGAGAGATGGATGGATGGACAGATGGACGACAGGCACATGTTATATACTTGTGCAATCCTTCTGGGTCTTTTTGGGGACCAGACCAAAAAAAAAATTGTTCTGCTCATATGTTTTGCATTGGCTGATGAAATTTAATTTGCAAATTAGTATGCATGAGAATTGCACTGCTTAATTTGTCTGTCTGGCATAGGCTAGGAGAATGCATTTAAACCCTCAGGCCCCCAAAACTGCCCATCAGACTCAAAGCTATATGCTGTTTCTGATGGCTGAAAACCCTTTCTCATTTAAAAAAGCATGAATGGAATTGCAGATAAAAAGAGCTGTCTTCCAAAGGCCTCAAGCCCTGTACTTAACCTACTTGAGTACCCCTTTAAAGTTTTGGAGCAGCAGTGTCACAACCCTAACAATGATACAACAAAAGCAATGGCTGAGCTGCGCTCACGTTGTAATTACAGATTCTGCAAAATAGTCTAAAATGTGAACATTTTGTGAATCTGAATGTTTAGTGAATTGAATGGTGACATCTGCTAGTCTGAGGTGTTCAGGTAAGATAGCCTCCCTGTCCATATGCTTTTGTCTTGCTTTAAATTCTTTTGAGGGTATCACAGATGGAAGATGGGGTCCCACATGTTCTGGCAGGATGGGAAGCATGTGAAGAAACAGGGAAGACTGTGTGTGAAATCCTAATGAGCACGTGCCATTTCTTACATGGTCTTGGTTTGGATATTTTACTGCTTTCTAGAGTTGCTGAATTTGGGATCTAAAATAACATGGGGTTCTAAGATTGAGTGAAGTGCTCAGAAGAGGAAATAGTTTCTTGGGTTGGCGTTTTGTATGGGAAACTAGCGAGCTGTATTTGCCATTGCAGCCTTTGCTGCTTTTTATAAGCTTTTGCTTGTTTTTGTGACAACCTAAGTTTGGTGGGAATTAAAGCTTTTTTTTTTTTTTCCAATTCTGCCACTAAATTGTGTGTGCTGGGAGGCCAGCTGCTCTATCTCACATTTTCTAATGTGGAGAAGTCAGTGTTGAGTGGGATGGTTTCTTAGAAATTCCAGTTCAGTCATTTAGCTCATTTTACTCATTGTGCCAAGTGCAGCTGATTATCTGAGCCATGCCCCAGGAGGACTTATCTAATGAGATATCATTCCAGTATCTAGTATTTCACCAGACCAATGCCTTCTCTGTTTTCACCCTTAAGATCTGCTATCCTTTGCAACTGATGTTCATTCCCATTCTTCCTGTCCAGACGGTCTCCCTGTGGGGAAGCTCAGGGCGCATGGAAGTGACAGCTTCCAAGTTCATGGACATGCAGCGGGCCATCCAAGCAGACTGGTTCCAGTGCATCTCTGATGGAGACACCATTTCTGGGGAAGCTGGTAGAAAAAGGGCCAAGAAGTCTGTGGACAGGTCGCTTTCCTTCTTGGATATATGCCTTCAGCTGCAAGAGAAATCACCGGTAAGGTCTCCAAAGTACTGAGGCAATAGTGCTGCAACTGCTTTTTGGTCTGTGCTGCATGCTGGACCAGCCCCAGGATGTGATTTAGTAGGAAATGGTGTCACATGTGTGTGTCAGAGAATGCCCAGCTTACAGTCCAGAGGGAGGTATAACTAGTGGCACAGTGAGTTTTCCTTCCTACCTTTAGTAAATGGTCTTCTGCACCAGGGTCACGCTTCATCTCTACTAGCTTTAGGGTTTTTTCTTTCTGCTTTTGGATGGTGGTGCATTTTTTTCACTTACTGTATTATTAGATGCATGGGCAAAGTGGGTTCTTCTTATTCAGATTGAGAAAACCCATCTTTTTGCTCTAAAGTCCCCTTGCTTTCAAGTGAAGGAGGATTTGAAAGAGTTAGTCAGTGCTATTCTTTATTTCTTCCAGCAGCTTTGAAACTTCCCTTCCTTTTGGTGAAAGGAGATATACTATCTGAGTCTGCACTACAGGAGAAAACAGGTGACAGGAGTTGATCTTTATATCTCCTGAAAGGGAATTCCTTCTGAGATCTGGTGTCTGACAGCCAGGATAACAGCACCTGCTTTGTATTTTGCACTAAGACATCTATTGCTGACACCACATCCATGAAAAGCTGTGTACAAAGATGATGTGTGGTTATTGTCTTCTATAGGGAGGTGGGAAGAGTGGCATCAAAATTCTCAGTGAGTCAGTGCAAGGCAAGGAGCAGAATCTTGTCTCTACTAGCCTCCTTTCTTACACATGGACTTCACAGTGTTGTGTGGAAACTAGTCTTAAATGAGACGAAATCCTGTGGTTCTGGCAAGTTCCTGGGAATGTGAGGCTTTGGTAGCAGGCACCTGAAGTCTGGGTTGTGAGATGTCTTTCATGTCTTTGGCAGAGCATGCTCTAACACTTGTAGCTTTCTTCTGGGACAGGAACTACAAGGAAGTGTAATGTTTGGGGCAATTGAAGGTGGAGATATCTTGGAAGAGAGGCTCAGATCAGCCAGGGAGACTGCCAAGCGGCCCGTGGGTGGCTTTCTGCTAGATGGCTTCCAGGGAAGTGCCATGGCCAAGGAGACCAAGTTGAAACTGATAGCTTCTGTCACAGCAGAGCTGCCAGAGGATAAACCAAGGTAAGTTGTGTGGGCAGCATCCCAAGAAATCCATCTGTCCTATTACGAGAAGTGTTGACAGGCTGCTGTGCAGTTTTCCTGTAGAAAATAATGTCTGTATTGCACAGCTCTGTGTGTGCCAGGCTGCATAAATTTTACCACTATTAGGCTGCAGTCTTCATCACTTGTTTCACTTTTTAGCTGCAGCTGGCACCAGGCTTTGCTCATGCTGTGGGTTTGAATAGTCTCCACATTTGTCATCCTTACATTTTTAGGAAGAGTTACAGGTGGGATACGTCAGAGTTACTTGCATTTGATCTTGGAGGCCATGGTTTACTTGAAGTTCAGCTTGAACAAGAATGTTATTGTCTAGATATTTTGCAGGGAATTCTTCTCAGTAAAACTGTCATGTTTCCAGTTCTCTCGGGTGTGAACTGGAGGATGGCAGAGAGGGGTGCTGGCAGGACCAGCCAGTGCTTGCTGCACAATCTTGATAGCCAGCTCTGTCCTCATACCTGAGGCACTGAGCCTGTGCACTGCCTGGGGAGGTGCAGCTTGGCCCAGAACCGTGGAATTCTCTTCTTGGACCATGTGGGGCTTACTGCATATCTGAGTTGTTAGTGTGCCCATCAGACCCATGGCAGGGAGTGCACAGGAGTGGCAGCTTTCTTGATCCTTACAACTGACTAACAGCAACCAAAGACTTCTTGAAAACGTGTGCTAATATTTGCTAGTGGTTCAGAAGTGTAGGGGTTGAGCTTGCTGGATTGCTATTACCAGAGCAACTGCTACAGAAATAATATGGTTGCTTTTTTCATGGTTTCCTGAAGAGAATGACAGAGGCCCCACTGTGTTCCTGCTTCCCTCTGCTAGCAGAGCATTGCTCTGACCTAATGGTGTTTAAAAGGAAATTAAATGCAAAAGCACTGTGCCTGGTGTTCCAGCTTGTTCTTGCTTAGTGGTGCCTGGGGTTTGAATTTTCCTGACAATTAGAAGGCTTGCTGTGTTGTTGCCATCCTGTCTGGTTGAGCTACTTAAAAGATCCCCTGGGAGCAATAAAGTCCAATCTGCTCAGCTAACCTCAGTGGCTACCAGTGCATCTGCCTCATCTATCAAATAGTTTGCTTGTCTTGTTAAGACAACTGTTTCTGACCTCTTGATAGGAAGAGAGTTGGTTAGCCCCAGGGGCTCTTGGAAGTACCTCAAGTGAATTTCAGGCAGTCCTTGCTCCTGAATCACCTTTGCCATTCTGGCTGGAGAAGTTGTTTTTCAGCCCTGTTCTACCACAATATGAAATTCTCTAGAAGACAAGCACTTTCTGTGCTTCACTCAAGAAATGGCTGCTTTTTGTGTGATGGTAAAATGATCTTAGGAGCATGCTCTTAATAAAGAGTCCTTTCATGTACATAAAAGGTGCTGAAGTCTCTTGATAAAATTTGTTTTCCTTTCCAATAGCATAGGAACCCTTGCAAGAACAAGTGTTTGTTCTTACCTGTGCAGAGATGAGTTTCAACAAGGCTTTGATCATATATACAGAGCTACTGTTTTGACTTTTACATATCATTTTCTCCCTGTCACAGGAACCTGAAACATAAAACACTCATGCTGTAGACTTCTCCTATCCTTATTCTGTGCTCATCAATTTAATTGGAGTACTTAGAAAAGTGACTAAAAATGGCACCTTGTGACTTCATTTATCAGCCCCTGTGTATTTTCCTAATTATATGTTCAGCTCATTGCCCTACATTAACTTCTACTGCTTTCAGCCCAGCCATGCACCTGCAGGAGAGCAGGCACTGCTCTACTCTCTTACACTTCACCCACCCTTGGTGAAGCTGCTAACTAAATTTGGCTGCCAGCAGGATCTCTATTATCATTGATGGCAATCCAGCCAGGCTCTTCCTGGCTCTTAATGCCATGTCTCAGGAGATGTTACAGCCCACATTTTTGGGTAAATCATTTGACCAAATAGAGTGTAAAGAGAAGGGAAGACTAAAGCAAGGAAATTTTCTCTTTCTAATGATGTTTCTCATTAGTGCATCCTCCCTTGGGCAGTTTTCCAAGTACAATATGACATGTCTGTCACCTGAAGTACTTGGATCTTTGACCAGCCATGTACTGCTGTCTCTATTGAGACTCTTTTTTAGACTGTCTTCTAAACAGCTAGCAAGCAAAAGGGTCCATGTGTCTGGGAATTGGTAGTTCACTGGGGCACAAACATGATTAAGGAAAATATCTGTTCTGTGGCACAGGTGTTTTGAATCTAATTGTATTTGTGTGTATGCAAAAGAAATGACATACAAATCACTTCAAACACAAAGAACAAAATGGGGTTTTTCTGCAGTAAATGAGGGATTATTGCTGTCTTTCCAATGGCAAAAAATGAAATCTTGCTGTGTACTGGATAGGTTGGAGGTGGGGAAGTGGAAGCACATGGAATTCTGTGTGATGACTGTTGTGCCCCCAACCTTCCAGTTAGCAGTTCCAGAGATAAGCTACATGTGCTGCACATGACCTGGAGGTCTTTTCCTTCAGGTACCTGCTTGCTTCTACTCAGAGTATTGTAGATTTGTCTTCCTGTGTGTCTCCTGCAGAATCATTCATGGTGTAGGCAGACCAGATGAGGTGCTTGAGTGCATTGAAAGGGGAGTGGACATTTTTGAGAGCTTCTTTCCCTTCCAAGTGACGGAGCGAGGCTGTGCCTTGGTTTTCAGTTATGACTGCCATCCAGACCCTGAAGCAACAGGTAGGCTTTTTGATGGTCTTTACAGCTTTTGCATTTTACATTGTGGCAAGCATAATTCATACCTGTGAGGAATCTGTATTTGAGGACTTTGTTCCTGAAATAAGTGCAGTGACCACTGGAAAAACTGGGATTCCAATACCAAGTATTGTTTTTGAAGGTGGGGTATTTTGGTGTGAAATCTGTAGAGTAAAGCTTGAGGCCTCTGAGTGTCTCATTAGCCAAAATATGATGATTAAATATTTCTTAAACACCTCCTGCATAGAGGATTTTTAGTTTGACACCATTGGCAAATTTTCTGTTACCGTTAGCAGTGAAGGCTGTACCTATTAAGTGACCTCTAGAATTAACTAAATATGTGTCTGTTGTAACAATATATTTTTGAATTTTTTTTCTAACTGTCAGAAGTTTCCAATTTATTTGGGCAGTTTTTCTCTCTGTCCTTGCATTCATGGGTTTGTATCAAAACCAAAATGCTCTGTTCATAACTCATTACACGGTGAGATGGAAATGTGTATCATCCATTAAAGCACCTATCAAATGTGTTTCAAGCAGCTGTTTTGGCCTATGAAATGTTTTTAATACAAGAAAACATTTTACATTTTTTCTCTTGGGTAGAACCTAGTGGCTTTTCATGCCTGGATAATTCAATGCCAGCTGAATAGAACAGAACATCTTGTTTCTTTGTTCTTGCTGCTTCTTTTTTAACCCTTCTCTTTGTTGTTCTTTATCTTATCTGACTTTATTCTTAAATTATAGGTCTCTGGGTAATGGCAGTAGTTTTGTCCTGTGTCTATTTTAAACACAGTAGGCATGGATTATGCAAACAGTAATATTGGTATTTCCAAATACATTTCCTTCTCCTTAAGAACAAACTTAAAAATGCAAAATTATGAGATGGTTCTTTATTTTTCAGATAGCTACTGAAAAGGCAGATGTGGAACCTACCTCTTCTGAATTAGTGCTGCCAGCCTCTTTTGTTTCCACTTTTTAAAAAAAAAAAACGAAGAGGCATCTAAATCCCTGAGTCTGATCACAGCATGGAAAGTAGAATGATTGAATGCAGATGAGTTGCCTGTTGACTCTAACAAAGTCTCAATAAAATCCATTTGTTCAGGTGATTGCATTCTATTCAGCATTCAATTCAGGCAAAATACTTTTGATGTTTTATAAAGAATTCAGCTCAGTAGAGCAGCAAAAAGTTATACTGTTGTTTCAGCTCTAACTTTTGATTAGTTTTAGATGACCAGTTTTCACTTGTCTCTTGCTGTTTTAATTGTCTAAAAGTGTATTTGTGTTAACTAACCTATGACAATTAAAGTAAAATATCTGCTTTCTAGAAGAAAGAGGTGGAAACTTGTGGCAGGAGTTTTCATTTGGCAAGAGAGTAGCAGAAATATCTACTCCAAGGTTGCTACCCTTGCTCTGCCCTTACTTTCTGTTCTAAGGCTGTTGTCTTTTTAATTTAAAGCAGTTTTGACACAAAATGGGGCCCAGGACCTGGAGAGGAATGGTGCTCAAGAAGACCAGGATGGAGTCTCCAAAGCTGACCCAGAAATGACGCCATTTGAGATATTTCTGAAAGACAGAAAGTATGTGAGTTTGTGAGGAGGGTACCTGCAGCTGTATCACTAAATATGATGCTTTTGTCCTCTGTATTTATTTGCAGCAGAATGGATGAGAGACTTCGTAAAACATGGAGCTGTTGAAGAGAGTACTTTGGACATTGAGTGGAGAGTGTTGGAAAAGCATTTTAGCTTGTTATCAGGCAACAGCCTATCTCTGAAAGCACTGTCTTTTGCCTGACCTAGAGCCAGGGCCTTTCTGATCCTTTATCCAGCAAACTTTCCATAGTCATAATTATGTCTCAGCTGAAAGACCATAGGTTCACAAAGGTGGTCTGGGAATCTCTTTGGTCTTCCACATCATCATCTTGAGAGACTAAATTGTATTTATACTATGGGGACCCTCTGCTCTCTCACTCAGTTTGGGCAGCTGCAGAGCATTTCTGCCATTTCTGGATACTTCACAAAAACTTTGGCCATTGTTACCACTTGTCCTTCCTTCTCTTTGCCACAGGTACTTCCAGGCTGTCTGAGTAGACAATTGTGTTGCTTTGCTCTCTCCTCTTTGCGAAATGGTGCATCTCACAGAAGAGGGGAATACTGTTTTGTGAATAGTGGGATTAGTAAATCTCTGGTTTTGATGACTTTCTCCATCATAAACTGTGTGAGAGCTGTCTTGCACTGCAGCTTTTCTGCCAGGGGAGGCACAGATAAGGCCCCTCTCTGCTGTTAGCTGTGATGTAGTCAGAGTCATTTTGACTTAAATGTGTGGCCTTTTGGCTCTGAAGTGAGTTTTGGCATGAGGAGGCCTAGGTCTTTCAACAACCATGGTTCCACATCATGGCAGGGTATGGGAGTTGCATGATCTTTAAGGTCCCTTCCAATCCAAACCATTTCTGATATTTGAAGTCCTTTGTGCCAGTGGTGCTGGTCTGAGTTGTCACCAAATCTGAATTAAGAACCTCAGGACTTCAATGCTCAGGTCCCTTTAAAAGGCCAGGTAACTAGGTAGTCTTTATTGCTTGAATGTGTGTTACCTCTGATGTGACCCAGCATTGCTTCTTCCTTAGATACCACGACGATTTTGGCCCTTTGCTGGAAGGGTGCAGCTGTTACTGCTGTCAGAGGCACACTCGTGCCTATGTCCATCACCTCCTGGTGACCAACGAGCTGCTGGCCGGTGTCCTGCTCATGATGCACAACTTGCAGCACTACTTTGGTTTCTTCAGTGCCATTCGGGATGCCTTAAGGGACAGTCAGCTGCACCAACTCAAGGAGCTCATCTTCAGGCAGGCGCTGCAAGGCCCGGCACACGCGGCGCTGAGACAGTGACTTCGGGGAGGACAGAGGAGGCTGCAGGCTGCATCCTCATCCAGTGGGACTGTATCACCTGGACCTGTCAGTAGTAAAATGCCTTTTTTCCTTTCTGGAGGGACCTGAAGGAGACACTTGAAGAAGATCTCACTTCCTGGTGGGGAGGGACAATCTTGTTCAAACAGCTCTTCTGGTTAACTGGCTCGGTGCATTCTTTGTGGATGGGAGGGCCTGGACAGTTCACCAGTAAGACCAGTGTGGATAACTTTGTTTTCAGGTACTCGCTGTTGGTTTCCCATGTGCAAGGACAGAGGTATTGAACTTGTGATTGAGGTTAAAGCAGGGCATATACTTAAAATTAATCCAGCTACCTGGAGGCTCGGCAGCTGCTTGGGACTCTTGTTCCATACCCGTAATTATCTTAATTATTTTTCTAGAAAAACCTAGTGGTGTCCTAGTGTCTCATTATGTATCTCTTTGGGGAGAAATCCCACCTTAGTCTAACACTGCCCTTGTAGCCATTGCCAGCATCTGTGTCCTTGGAAAGAGCTGACTGGAAGTGCTGCTGTGTCCAGTGGCACAAGGGACTATGTGCATACTCCTCTCTCACCTGCAGTGCAGTGTTCTCTGGGCCTGGAAGAAGCCTTTCACCTCAGCCTGGCCTTGAACACCCCTTCCTCAGGAGTCCCATTCAGTGTCATTAGAGCCAGACACAGAAGAAAGCCATGTCCTGCTGTAGAGATTTCTTTTAACTCTGTGCACCTTTTCCAGATTTCACTCCTGTGTTAGCACATGGCTGAAAATGCCTGTACCATTCTTTCCACCGCTGGTCACAGAGCAGGCTACACAAATGTCCCTGTGAGGTAGAACTGTGGAAGGGATGTATCACAGGAAAGGGCTTTTAGAAAACATTCTTGTGGCTCCTTGTTTTAAAATACGACTTAGTTATGTCACATTCCTCTTATTCAGTTGGGGTTTTTTACTGCCCCTTGTGGAATCATGGATTTAATAATTTTATATTACAAAGCAACAATAAAAGAAATTTATTATTTGTTACACTCGCTCTTCAATGTGTGACAGAGGTGGTGTACCAGAGAGCTTGAAATCAAGAAGATGTCTCCTGAAAACTCAACCCAGCAGCCTGATGGAGGACATTATGTAGGAGTAGGATCTTGTCATGGAGCAGGGTTCCAAGTAATTTGCTTCAAAAAAGATGTCATAATAAACTTGGAAGTGTTGAAGACAGCCGCCTGACCCTCTCCCCATGAGAACTCTACTACCTTAATTATGCTTGAAAAAATACTACACTTAATGGCCTTAAAGCCATTAAGGATTAATCCATAGTTTGCTCTTGACAATTTCTGCAATGCATCGAGATTTTAATACCTCCCACCAGAATGGCTTTACCATAGAGCATAAGGGGTTTTTAGTTTCCCTGCATCTGTGCAGCTGCACAAGGTTGTCACAGTCCTTTTTACCATTCCTGCCTTATTCACTGCGTTGCACTAACTACACTTCTGTTCCACAGCATTCTAAAGAAGTGGTACAGATACTGCTCTACTGTTGGTCTTCAGACAGGGATTACAGAGAATTATTCAGCCACAGAAAGGACATAAAATACAGGATTATTATCCTCACTGGACGTAGTACCTTGTGGTTGTTAAAACTGCTGCAGCACTTAGGAAGCTTGGAGACTGTGTCCTGGGCATACAGCATTAGGTAGAAGTTCTGCCTAACTTAAAGGGCAGGAATTCTAATAAAACAAAAATGGTTTATGCTTCTTTCAAGAGGAATGAAGTGTTAGTGCATGAGACCTTGCAATGCTTGTTTCTGCACTGCCTGTTCCTGCAATATTGCAACTGCCTATGCAAAGTCTTTTGGGAGGGGATGGGTTTTGAAACTTCTCATTCACTGACACTCCTATATCCACACAATCACTGAAATGACTTGGGCACCAAGGTAGTTGTGTCCAAGAGGTCAGTCAGGGATGCTCTGTGATGACATGGAGGGTAAGGGGTGGTGGTGGTTGTGTCCTCCTCACATTTCCTGTATACTTCAGAGGCTGGTAACCTTATGCTAGTTTTGGCAGTGCTTTTTTATACCTTTTGGGAGCTACTTGTGATCAGTCAGTCTCCCCATCCTGCCCCACCTCTGTGAATCATTAGGATTTGTTAATTTTTTTTATCTTCCAGCATGGATGTCCTGAAGAGATAAACTCAACTGTACTGGGATCATAGTGGTCTGCTAAGCTAAGTGCCAGTAACATGCTACTCTCAGTAACCCTTCTCTTCTTTGGCTTTCTAGTCCTTTTTACTGCTGTGTTGTTTTTTTCCCAGTCATACCCATTAGGCTTTCCTGTTCCAGTTCTCAGCTTAGCTTTGATGTATGTGCACGTGTGTGCCATGGCTGCAAAAACAAACCATTTTCTACTGGGCAGAATTTGGCCAGCTACATCTATTCGCTGTCTAACAAACACAGTTACAAACATCACTAACCCTGAAACCATCTTGATGTGTTGTATTTATGCAACTTCTCAATGTGTCAGTCCTCTTAGTTCACACTAAAAAATCAACAACATTTTTCATGCAAACTAAGAAAGTTTTTTATTTATTTCCAGGCAGAGATTCAATTTCTTTCAAAAACAGAATTCTTGCCCTATTATGGGGATCAAAACTGCATGAAGAAAGCTAAACTTTCCATGGAGAAGTGAAAATTGAAATTAATAAGGAGTGGGAAAATGTCTGTGCTAAATTAACTTCACTAAGCACAGAAGACTGCAGAAACATCCTTGGCTGCCATCCATCCCCAAAGGGCAGAATGTAAAAGAGCAGAGCAGAATGCAGAAAAGCTGCTGTGTTACAAAAACACTAGACCCTTGAATATCTTTTCCTTAGCAACTTTTAGTGTAATCTTCCCCGTAATAAAGAAAAACTTTTCACACTGATGAGAATATCTGACAGGGCTTCATGTTAAGTCCTGTGCCCTTCTGACCACTTCATCAGTATTCTGCTCAGTACCTTTCTCCTTCGAGAGCTGTTTAAATGTTGCAGACTCTTTAGCAGTTTCACAGGTATGCTTTGAAATGTATTAAGGAAAAGAAATCAAATTGGTTTATCACAAAAATGTTTTCTCCTTTCCTTCAGGTTTGTAATTTCCTGCTCCCCTCCTGCTGTTTATCCACCCCATCCTGTAAATCACTAGGACACAGTGTCCAAGGCACACACAGTGTATCCAGCCTGCTCTGACCATTTCTAGGTCTGCTCCTCTGTGACTCTGCAGGATCTGCCCAAGACTGGAAGTGTTCCAGCAGAGTGTTCAATTTATTTGTACATCTCTCAGATCCAGAGGACTTTCAGAGCATGGGATTTTTATGCATAGAAAAATCAGTTCCAGGTGTGTTTCAGAGGAGCTTTTAAGCATTGAGAAGCTTTTTTTTTTTTTTTCCTTTATCCTGAACCCTGTTGTTTTTTGATTCGTAACCTGAGTTGGCAGACAAAGAGCTCCAATAAAATCTTTAAACCTTTCTCTCAGTAATTTCAGAGATGTTTCCTCTGTGGTGTGGAAGGCATACATCAAATAGATGATGGTGCAGGTCAGTTTAATGTTTTTATTTGTAGTACTCTGGAGTGATCTATGCAATTCAGTAGGGACATCATCTCTTTTCTGGTAATGCAGCACTCTTTTAGACTATTAAAGATGTTCAAGCACATGTTGCCATCCTTTCTTATACACATTCTGTAGACATTACAGGACTTTCAAACAAAAAAAGGAATTAATTTAAATCCCTTTGAGAAGTTGGATCTAGACTGGCAAAGTTGGTGCTGCACAAAAATGATGTAGCAAAATGCTCTTGCTTCCCTGTTGATGTTGGCACTGTGAACATTGTCTGTCAGACTACTCAGTCTCCTCCCTGGGCATGTATTGATTTGGAAAAGCAACACCTTTCCTGCCTCACAATGAGGTGATGGTGAACTGCCTGGTTAAGCCTACATCTGTTGTCTGTATGATTTAATTACATTGGTCAGGTGAAGGTGCAACACACTGGGATGCTCTGTGATGCTCCTGACACAGCTCCTCCAGCTCCTGGCTTTGCTTACTCCCCATTGTTAAAAAAGCTTAGGAGAAAGCCTGCTCTGTTCACAGCTATTTGTGTGTCTGAACATCTTGCAGAGTGCTTTGGGAAGCAAGTTTGGATGAGAAGGGGTTATCTGATTAACCAGGACTATTTCAAACTTCTGAAGCCTGAAAATCTAGGAATCTGTGAAGTGAGGACCAAAGGTAAAGAAATTATAAATAAAAGCATTTGGATCTGGCAGACAGCTCAAGATTAACCAGCTTTCTGCCTTCCCTATCCTGCTGCAGTGTGAAGCATTTTCTGGCCAATGCACTGGGAAAGGCAATTGCTGTGGTTCATGCCAGAGGCTCTGCTGGACAGGGTGTATCTTACTGCCTATATGTGCAGAGTCCATTGATTTACACGTTGCTGATCAAGATCTAAAAACTGCAGCCCTTACATGTAATGGCCCAGCACAGACTTTCACAAAGAAGGGAGTGGTTTCAGGGTCCTTGGCCAGAGTTGCTGGACCCATTCCTGTGCTCTGTGTGTGGTACCTTGTGCTCTTGAGCTGACTGCCTTTCTGGGCTGGTGGATGTGTTGCAACAGGACACAAAGGTGGCTTGGTAGCAATGCTTTGTGCTCACTGCTCCCTCCTTCCACAGGAGAACATCTGGTTTGCCTTTTGATGAGGTAATCAGGGGAGTTATTGATGGAGCCAGCATCTTGCAGGAAGTCAGCAGAGTCTACACATCTGTCTTGAGATTTTTATATGGCCCTTCCTGAACTAAAATGGAACCGCCTACAAAGTAATGTCAACTTCAGTGGTACTATGTGCTGGAAAACAGCTGAAGAAACCAGTCCTTAGGAAAGCCAGATGCTTTCCTCAGACAAAGCTGAGGGAACTGGGATGAGAGAGAACAGTCTGGCAGGCAGCCGAAGCCTTTAAAGAGATGCAGCCTCTTCAAGAAAGGGAACAGGAGATGCAGCGTCTGGGAGGAAGGAACACAGGCAAACAGGATGATTAGGATTTGGCAGGGCCATCAAAAAAAGGAGTGGGAGCTGTGCAGCATGTCCATGGGTAGCACTGCCAACACCAAGTTGCAGAAGCCACTGGCACATGCCTTTTTCCATCCCTTGTTTTGTGCACAGCTTGAGGAGGAAGAAGCACTGTGTTGTGGTTCAGGGACTTTAGCAGTGGCTGTCACACTCCTGCTCACAAAGGCAAAAGGCCACAGAGTAATGCTGGTAGCCTTCAGACCTGAGGCTGATGGAGGTACTTAGCACTGGACTCAGTCCTGGTACTGGTGCTGTTTGCTACAGCCAGTGCCATCACAAATATTCAAGGGAGTCCTGTAGCATCAACCATCTGCTCACGTCCCTCGACCTGACCCCCACTGAGAGACAAGTGCTGCTGCCTCTCAGCTGAGGCATAGCAAGGTGAGCAATCCACCTGCACCACAGCCCTTCTGTGACAGGCTGTCACAGACATAGGCTGGCAGAAAGAAATGTGATTCCCTCCATAGCTGGTCTTTATTTGGGCTGTTCAAGTTGCCATGCTCACAGCTGTGGGGTAAAACTTAGTAAAACTGACAAGAGTCCCCAGGGCAGGGAACCAGAAAGGTCTTCCCCACATCACCAAACATACAACAGCCTGATGCTTGTCTCACTGAGATGCTTAAATCATTATACTGACATTAATTTTTAATTATGTTCATTTTTTTCTTTGGCCCTAGGGGTTTTCTTTGCCTCACATTTCCAGAGGCATTCAGGGATAAGATGAGACCAGTGTCTGGTAGGAAGAGATTTACTAATGTGTATCCAGAAACACAAAGGAAGCTCAGGAGAATTCCTGGCCTGGGAGAAAGTGTATCCCTGTGGTAGAAAGGTGTGGATGGCAGTAGAGCTGGTGGGCTCCTGATCCGACACTTGAGGCAGGAAGAAACCAAGGAAAGGTGGCATGAGGGATGCCAGGAAGGCATAACAAGAAAGGTCACTGCTATGTCTTGTGCTGAGATTGACTATTTGGAGAGTAACAGAGTACTCTTCAGTAGCTTTTGAGATTGAAAGGCAGCACTGGTCTTGGATACCAGATACTTTGAATCCCTCACACCTTGAAATTTCTACAGCCTGTGAGCCTTCCTTTGCTCCTAAGGTCACAGGTCAGCTGGTAAAATACTGCCAGGAGGTGACAACTCTGTTGATTCATTATTACCATTGGATAAGGAAAACTCACTTAGATAGCTCATTCAGAGGCTCGTGGAGTTTTGGGATACTTGCATTGGTCAGAGAAAGAACTGATGAGCCCACTCTTTTTGGGAGGTGAGACACGTCAGAGCCGTGTGTGTTTGCAGGCTGAAGGCTGCCAGAGTCTGTCACTTCGTGACCAAACCACCACACACTTGGCTGAAACCAATCAGATTGCCACCAGTGTCCTCTGGGTTGTCCACAATTCCTATTTGTAGTTGTCTGAGTGTCACCATATCAGCAGCCTGCAGGCTGTTGTTCCTTGCTTGAAATGCTGGCATTGATTAGACATTCTTCAGAAAGCATCACGTCAGTAACAGCAATAAGCTGCAGCCAAGCTCTGTCTTCCAGAGGAGCTGCCAACCTGAGCAGGTTGTGCCAGCCTCACCTGGGAACAGAGAACCCCAAGTCACTCCAATGCCCCTCAGAGAGGCAGACTCCAGGTGTACCCCCTCCTCTTCCCAGGGGGGAAGCTCCCTGTGTGAGCCCTGCAGTGGGGTCCAGCTGAGCTCAGCTGAGTATCTGGCCAGGCCAGCCCATCCCCTAAGGGGCCTAAGGAAGGTTACCTGGAGAAGTGATATTTTTCTGCAAGGCTTTGCTTTGTCCTTGTAGTCTGGCAAATGTGGATTTTGATATCTGGCTGCAGCTGGGATAGTTAAAACATGTCCAACAGCTGCTGCAAGGTACCTGGAGCATAATTACTGAGCAGTGTCTCCTGCAGAGCACTGGGCTGTGCTAGCAGGTGAAACCCACCTCCTCCATAATTTCCTTGCCTTCCCAGGAGTCAGCTTTTTCTCATGGAAGATTGTTTTATCTTCTGCCCCATGGGCCTTTGTGCTCTTCTGCTTATAGTTTCCTGCATTATCTGTTGCCTGTTGCTGCCTCTGACAAGGTAGAGTCTTTTATGGTTTCTTCTCTGTTTATATTTTACAGTGTAAAACTCAAGAGCTTTTGGTTTTAATTCTGGATGGCTTCAGTTTGATGCCTGGTACCATTTAGGATTTTAGTAGCTGTGTTCTTCCTCCTAGACCTGAAGTTTAACACATGCAATGTGTGGCACATCTGTCACAGATGGGGAGCCCCAGGTACATGTAGGAGAGCAGACTGGGGGATATGTGGGTTCAGTGGCTCGTTCATTTGGATTCCTGTAGCTGAGCCAGAGCCTATGGCTCTGTGAGCTGGGAGATGGTGGATGCAGGGGATAAATGGTGTTTTTCAGTCCATTTCTCAGGCGTGCTGTGAATGTGTCTAGACAGGCAGTACTTGGATGGCTGCCATGTACCTTGCGGGGGGGGCTGATCTTCCCAGTGTGTTGCCAGCTCTCCTTCATCTCCAAAGGGTCTTAACTCTCCTCAGCTCTCTCCACTGTCTCGTTTACAAATGTCTTCCAGCACAGAGGAGCTGAGCTGTCCCATTCCAGCTGCCTGGAGGAGCAGGGTGGAGGTGAGACAGATGTGCTGCACCTGCACATCTGCCCAGCCCTGCTGCCAGAGCAACCTGTGCCTGTCGCCGAGCTCCCTTCTCCTCTCCACTGGAGAGGAAGCTTCTGCATTATCCAAAGGCTCTTCTAATGTGAATATCAGCATGCAAATGAGTCCCTGTAGAATGCAGTGTCACAGCTCACCTCTCCCCTCCCAGCCAGTTGTGGAGTCAGGGAAAACAAACCAGCAAAGAGGAGAGTGTTGTAGAAAATTAAGGTTAGTAGGAGACGTTGAGCACTTGGAAAAGGAGAATGCAGATTATTCTGCTGTAAATAATGAAGGAGGTGTGTGTGTCTTGGGGGTGTCCTTAGCAGTGTCTCTGGCTTGCTGGAGAGGATGGAGGGGCATCAACTGCTTGCACCTTTGATTGCTTCTGTTCCTTGGAATTTTCTATGGGGTCACCTGTGTTGGTATTGCCAGCGTAAAACTGGGCATGGAGCTCAAGCAGCACTTGAGGAATGGGGAGACAGAGATTGTTTTGGTTTGGAGTCGAGTTTTTTTGTAATTGTGTGAGGCTTTTGTGTGCTGCCTTTTTTACTTTTTTTTGGTCCACAGCAGGTTATAGGTCAAGAGGTTTCTGTCAGTTCTGTAATGGGGTAATTCAAATCTTAGTAAAGAAAGGACCCTATGTTTAGATATAGACTATTCCCCATCCCTTATTGCTGTGTTGACTCCAAAATGCTGCTTAGTCTCCTCCACCTCCTGTTCTTACCTGTGTTCAGAATCATTTTGGGGAGCGCTCCTTGAAGAACAGGTTCAAATTCAAGTAAGATCAAACTGACCCCTGAGAGATGCTAGGCCAGGTCTTGAAACGGACCTACTCATCCCTTAAAAGATCTTTCTTTTAATTTCCTCCTTTCTGACAATTGTTATATAAAGCAAGTGGGCTGGTGATCTTTGTTATGAAGCAGCTTAATGAGAATTCCTTGAGAGGCAGTCTGTCCACAGGTTGATTCACTGGATTCATAGCTCCTCCATCCTGTGTGCTGGGTGCCTCCCATGCTATCCAGTGTCTTTGAGCAGATGGAGCAACACTACTGCATGTCTGCCTGGCATAGCTGGGAAACTAATTGACCACATTTTCAGACTTCAGCTGCTGGAAGTGCTTACAGCAGCCTTTGATTTCTTTCCCAGTTGCAAGGAAAATGCAAGTAATAATAAAGACTTCTTGTGGGTGTCCAGGTGGATGATAATTTTTTACAGGGAAAGTGTTAGGAGGGCTACAGGTGACAAAAGGCTTATGGAAGGGGTACACTCACCACAAAGGTACCAAAACTTCCAGTTACACTTCTGTTTTATTGGGTTAAGGCAGTTACAATGCAGTATGGAGGGCACCTGCCCAGGCAAATGACACATGCTCTCCACAAGATCCTCCTCCCAAAACCCAGACAAACCAAAGCAGCAGCTAGAGCTCTGCTATGTGCTCTGGAGGCAGAGGACAATGGCTTTGGCTTTATATTGGAAAAGAAAGGAAGCCCTTCCCAGATGGAGAAGCTGTGGCACAGACACAGGCAGGAGCAGCACACAGAGTTATGCCCAAAGCTACCAAACGAGCATGGCTGACAGCACAACTAAGCCAAGTCCTGGTAGTGAGAGCTGAAGCCTCTCTGATCCAGCACAGCAAGAGGGCAAAATGAGAGAACCCTTTGAGGCTCTCTGGCCCATGCCAGCTTTGTCTATATGAGGGGAAGAGCATTAGGATGCCCTGACATGAGACTAACTTACCTGGTACACATCATGACTGGTCTGGGTTTTTCATCCAGGAACTACTGGAGATGGCTTTGTAGAATACTGCTGGGAAAGGAGACCATGGCTGGGCTGTATTTGGCCAGCTCCTGGGTGTTGGGATATATAGATGCCATATGTGATGACAAGAGTGTCAGGGAGAGTTCTGGGGCTGATCCCAAGGCAAATGTCCCTTCTTACTGGGACAGATGTTATGAAACAGCTCTCCCCCAGGTTTGGGCTGTAACAGGAGTTACTGCAGCAGCCAGGTGGCAACCCTAAACCTAGCAGTGCTCCTGTCAGGAGAGGAGCAAGGGTGAAAATTGATTCCAAAGAGACTGTGAACAGGTTCTGAGACAGGGTGCATGCAACCAGCTGAAAAACTAGGTTTGAATCTCCAGGAGCTATCAGGGGCCTTGTCCTCTCAGTGGCCGCAGCAGATATCTGGGGTGTGTGGTAGTTAAGCAGCAGCCAATATATCACTGGTCCTTGGGTCAGGAGGAGAGGGCACCCTGGGGTAGTGCACTTCTCATATGAGCTGACCTACCAGAGGGAGGGCAGCCACCTCTCTGCCTTGCAAGGAGCAGTAAAATACAAGCTGGCAGCACAAGGGAAGATTTCATTTGCAACTAGGGCAATTTTCTCAAGCACTTAGACTGACCCAGTTTTACAAGGCAAACCTTTTGATGGAAACAACAGGAAAGCTGTTATTTCTCCATCAGTGCTCTAAGTCTCCTTGTCCAATTTTTGCTCTCAGCTCCTGACTGAAGAGATCAGGATCCTTATCAAAGAGGTCATGTTCTGTCCTCTCGTTAGGACTGCTGTGCATGAGCTGGGTGCCTTCTGCAGGCTGAGGTTCCGGCTCTGGGAGGGCAAACACCTTTCCAGCATGTAGGCAGCAGAGGTGACAGATGCCATCTGCCTTTGGGTCCCATGTGCCCTGCGAGCCTGGCAGTTCCCAGGAGCGATGCACTCATCTGCTGCACACCCAGGGCTGTGCCCAGAACTGAGGGACTCACTGGCTTGTGTCTCTTTTCCCCCTCCCTCCCCACAAGTGGGAAGCACTTGTAGTGTCTCAGGCAGGAGCACTGAGGCTCAGTGAGGAAGGCAGCTGTGCGGGTGGGGCGCGTTCCCGCTCTTCCCTCGGCTGCAGCGGGTACCGGGCTGTCAGCAGTGACCGCGTCCCGCTGGCCAGGGCAGCACGGCACTCCCCACTGCCTTGTCCCAGCCCAGCAGCAGCTGCAGGACCTGTGCAGCCCATTGGAGGCCCACAGTCAGCAGCAGAGGATCTTGAGGAAGGCTTTGCGGAAGTCAGTGTTGAAGGTTGTGTAGATGATGGGGTTGAGGGCACTGTTGACGTATCCGAGCCAGGTGCTGGCGCTGTAAAGCCCTGGAGGCACGTGGCAGGATGGGCAGTGGGCGTTGAGGATGTGGATCAAGAAGAAGGGCAGCCAGCAGACTATGAATGCTCCTGGGTTTACAGAGAGGCAGAAAAGAATCCATTGAGTTTAGAGCAGTAACTATTCGTAAAGGGGACTGCACTGGTGCCCTCTCCCTCCACCCCCTCACTACTTCCATGATGTTTCTGTATTTCACAAACACTGAAGGCCACTGTTCATTCCTGACACAGAGGGATTTGGCAAAAGCTCGGGATCCTTGGGACCAGCTTCGTGAATGGATGGATAAGGCTTCAGAAGTGGTCTGATGACAGACAAAACCAAGTGTCCACAACTTTGAGGGAAAACCCACTGCCTCAGCTGCTTTAATCAGTTAGGGTGAGGGCTGCTTTATTTCCCTGCTACTACTGAGTTAATGGGGGAAGCAGTGCATCTGGTGACCACAGCAGGTGACAGGGACACCAGTCTCTTGGCTTCTCTACCCAGTTGTATGAACTGGTTCCTCTGTGGCTCCTTGCCTCAGCTTCCCCTTCTGAAATTGGATCTAAGAGCTTCTGCATGTAAGAAAACTTAGGATTGTTCCAGCCTTGTAATAGTAAAACAAAGGGAAAGGAAAAGCAAAGGTGTTGGCTATTGTTCCCTCTAGTAGGGTTTGCTGGCCACTGATTTTAAACAAGGGTAACAAAACATAGTAAATAAAACACTAACATGTGGCTCTCAACATCTGGGTGTATTATTCTAGATCCCTAAATGTCCCACCACTGTCTCTCCTCAGTTTGTGAAGCTGTACCAGCTGAAACCAGGGCCTAGCTTGCATTTTTTAAAATCTCAGTATTAGATTAGGAGACTGTGTGCTCCTGGAAGTCCCAAGCCATCACCCCGTGCCCCCCACAGGCAGAATGGCTCTCGCTCACCCAGGACAATTGCCAGCATCTGTGTAGCCTTCCTCTCCCGCAGCTGGATCAGTCGGGGCTGCTGCTGCGCCAGCCTCAGGCTGCTGATGGTTCTGCCATTGCTGAGCCTCCGTACCTCCACTGCTGGCTTCGTGCTCCTTCTCCTCTCCTCCCACCTGCTGTCTGGTGTAGTCCCTGGTGCCTTGGTGAGGGATGCTTCATGGCAGAAGCTCCGGTACCGCTGCAGGCTGAAGACAGTCAGCAACCTCCTTTTTGCAGACATCTCCTGGCCTGTGCATTTGAGCGAGAGACGGGGGGAGAACGTGCCTTGGCATCCATTCGGCAAAGCTCTTCTCTCCATGTGCTCCTGCAAAAGACAATGCCACACAGGAACTGGAAACCCTCCTAACTGCTCATTGGGTCAGAGGATGATGAGGGAAGTTGTAGGAGTTATTCTCAGCCCCACTTGCGTCTTACACTGCACCACGTCCTCTGGACTGACCTGGGGGTGAACTGGCACTTGGCAACTCTGTCTCCATCTCCAAGGAGAAGCATGAGAACAGTAAGAGCAGAAATACTTGCTCTGCTAACGTCTCCTCTGTATTTTTGTGTTGGCCCTACTCCCCTCAGCATCCCCACCCTCTCAATGTAGCTTCACTGTGCAAAAATGGGTGAAAGGAGTGGATATGCATGACCAGGTAATTCCTATCAAACTGTTGTGTTGGTTCCCATGGTTGCAGATATTTCATCTAGAAAGGTCAGTGGAACAAATGTTGCATGCACCATGAGTATTTTGACCTCTTAAGTCTGACAGATGAAGAGGGTTTTTTATTTTAATAACAGAGGTTAAAGCCTGTGAAGCCCTGAAAATGAAGCTTCATAGAGCAAAAATCAATGAAGACATTAAAATCAATGAAAGAAGAAATTACTCAGACTTATGCATGGCTCACAAAACCCTGCTCTGAAGAAATATTGAAGTAGGCTGTGCTCTTTTCCAGTTGCCACTTCTAGAGGGCAGAGATACACAGGGAATATCCTCTTTCTAGAGGTCTGAAAAGGATTTAACTGGACCTTCTTCATCTCAAGTATCACGGTGCATGAGCGAGGGATGGGATGAAAACATGTCCTATCCCTCCTTATGCTTTCTGCTCTGTGCTTGGGCCCTCTGAGGAGAAGAGATGATGCATTCTCTGTCCTTTTTGACAGCTCCTACTGTGTTCCCGTGGTTCTTACTTGGTGTGCACAACATGGTTTGGTGCTGGTGCTCTGGCTGCCCTGCCGGGTGAGGGTTCGCTTCTTTTGCCTCTGTCTGAGCACGAGGTAA
Organism: Rhipidura dahli; assembly: GCA_013399225.1. Classification (NCBI taxonomy): domain Eukaryota; kingdom Metazoa; phylum Chordata; class Aves; order Passeriformes; family Rhipiduridae; genus Rhipidura; species Rhipidura dahli. The sequence continues at coordinate 204,688 of VXAC01009470.1, forward strand.
ATCCGCACATAGAGCAGCAGGGTCACCATGAAGGGGAGGTAGAAGGACACCAAAGAGGAGTAGATGATGAAACTGGGGTTGGATATGGAACAGACACTGGGATCTCCTGGGGAGGAGAAGAGAGAGAGAGAGAGAGAGAGAGAGAGAGGAGTGGCTGATCTGCTTTGGTTTAGTACAAGACACTCTGGTGTGCTGGCAAAGCAAGACAAAAGGTGGCTGGGGACAAAGGCAGTCTAAGGACTGCAAATTATGCTCTGGCTTACCCACCTACCTAACTGATGCTTAAAATGAACCCAGCACAGGGCCATCTAGCATTAGCCAGCATGCATCTGCCTGCTTTTCTGGCCAACAGCTCTGTTCTTTTCTCTCATGTCTATTCCTATCCTTTCTCAGAGGATTCTGTCTCCTTCAGCCTTTCTCCTATTCCTTTGACAGCCTCTGAGCTGTCTAGATGCAGAGTGTGCATTCACTCCTATCTGTCTGAACCAGGCAGAGAGGGGAAGCAGAATTTCCCCTTCCCATTCCCTTCCTGCCTCAAGCACAGCAGAGAGGATGAATGGGGAGCAGAAGCTTCTGCCTGTGACTCAGTGGGGAAGAAGGCTCCCCTGCTCCTCTGCTTCCAGGGAGACTGTGTTCCCCTGGCTGAAGGAAAGGAAAAAGACCAGTCTGCTTCCAAGGTGGAGGCTAATTTTTTTTTTTCCCTCCTCAAGGTATTAGTTAAGGAAGCAGAAAGCCAGTTGTATGGGAAGGAGGTTTCTAACAAGCAATGCTGATATGCAATCCTTGCTGTTTAGAAAAGTGTTCTGTATCAGAGTCAGAACTCCTTCTGAACCTGCTGGTATCAGCAAGACGCCATGGAGTCTGGTGTGTGAATGTGTTGTATGTGCTGCACGTTCTGCTCTGTGTGCTCAAAGTGATTGTTTGATGGGAATCTGAAGACCTGGACACCTTGATGGGCATTGATTTGGCAGCAGAGCAGGCAGGTTTGCCCTTTAGAGCAGTAGTCAGTGTCTGCCTGAGCAAATGGCAAGTTTATAGACAAGAGCACATGGGGATTTTTCTCTCCCTTCATAGTGTGCTTTCCAGTTCCTTAAAATTTCCTGTGAGTTGGCAAATCTGCAGGACCCATGTTAAATGGCCTGGCCATACACAGGGCAGCTCCATGGCCAACCCCTCCTGAGTGCCATTGTTCAGGATCCCACCTACCTGTAGTATTGAAGCCAAAGAGGAGAGGGCATGACACTGCGAATGCCAGCATCCAGACTATCACAATCATGAGAGAGACCCTCCTGCAGGAGCTCTGCCCAGTGCTGTACTGGTACTGAACTGGTTTCACCACTGCTGTGTATCTGCAGACCGAAACAGCCCCGGGAAGAGGGCACAGAGGCGTGGAGGGAGGGAAAGGACCAGGTTTTTAAAAGGAGAAATGAAAGCAACATAGGGAATATGACGGTGAATGTGGTGAAGGAATAGAAGAGGAAAGTAGAGAAGATCAGATGATGGGATCAGCGATTTGTAGAAATGGTAAGTGGGGCATCGTGGGGAGGAACAGAGGAAATCAGAGTTAGTTGGCAGCAGTGCAGAGCAAAGCTCAGCAGAACTCACAGCATGTGCAGCTACGAGGTTTGGGCTACCAGATAGATCTAGAAACCCCAGGAAACCCCTAACCCTCAAGCCCCCAAAGTTATATGGGCACTGCTGGGAAAGAGCACTCTCTGGAGCAACCACAAACTACTGAACTCTTTGTCTCAGCTGCCTGGTCTGGTGTTAGCCCAACAGGCAGAGAATTGCCCAGGGGCAGGTGTCAAGGACCTTCAGCTGCTGGGGTGCCCCAGGAGATGCAGCTCAGCAGGACTAGGATTTGGAAAGCACAGGAGTCTCATCTTTTGGAGAGTCTGTCTGCTGCTCCTTGCAGACAGAGCCTAACTGAAATGGTGATACAGATTCCCTTTGAGGAACACCAGACCCACCCAGCACTGAGAGCTGCCTTGCATTATTATCCTTGAACCACACATTACAAAGGTACAGCACGCAGTATTTTTCCCTTCTCCCACTCCTTGGTCCCAGTAGCACCACGTGTGCCAAGGTCTTGGCTCCCAGCCCTCAGCAGTGCTTAAAATAGGCTCAGTTTTAAAATGCAGAAGAGCTTTAAAAAGCAAAGCTCAAGATTACACAGCAATAAACTTAATCTCTCCCTGTGTATACAGCAGGATTTTGTTTATTAAAGCTTCACAAGTGAGATCTCCAGAAGGAGAAATGCTCTTCAAGACTCAGTGGGAGTTGCATGACCAGTTGTGGTTCCTGCCTTCAGAAAGCTTGAGGATGTGGTTGGCTACCTACAGGGTGTGTTTTATTGCTGGTATCTCCCCCACTCCAGTGCAGACCTCTTCTAGCTCAGTGTGAGCAGAGCCATTGACAGCAGCAGTGGCAGGGATAGACCTGCAGGGGTTCGTTGTCCTGAAGACACCGATGCTCTCTGTGCTCAGCCCACCTCCTTATCCCTGCCCCACTGGGGTACAGGGCCGACCCCCAAGTCCAGACTTTCCCCCTTGATGCTGCTGTGCCTCACCTGTCAATGCTGATGGCACAGAGGTTTAGAATGCTGGCTGTGCACATCATTACATCCATGGTGACGAAGATATCGCAGCAGATCCGGCTGAATGTCCACACCCCTCCGGTCACCTGCAGCAGCAGCAGCAACACAAAACTGTCAGCCTTGTTCTGCACCAAGTCCTGGCAAGTTATGTGTAAGGGGGTGCTCTCCTCCAAGTATCTCAGCAGCTGGAGGAGTTCATGTCCACAGTGATGGGCAGAGGGAAACTGAGGCACCTGTGTTGTGTGCAAGATAGCACAGCAGTACGTCATGGAGAAGGAGCCTCACTTTAAATTCAATCCTTTATTTGCTCTGGTAAAGGGAGGCAGGGAGAAGAAACAGCAGCTATCCTTTCTCTCAAAGCCTAGCATGATAAATTGATTTAAATTTGATATCACTGTATTTATCCTTTGATTAATGATTATCTGAGAAAATCTAAGGGCTGAAAGTCTTTAGCTTGGCAGCTTAGCTGCCAGAGTGCTCTTGCAGGCAGTGAGCTGGAAAAGTGCTGCAAATTTATTGCATTTATGTATGAAACTGAGATCTGAGACTGAGGCTTCTCAGAAACCTTATTTGAATTCTTATCTCGGTTACAGATTTTGATTATTAGATCTGAGAGGGAACTCACAGGCTGTTTAGATAAAGGGGCTTGGGTTGCTACCAAGCTGTTGTTCTGGTTGCTTTGAGTTTTTAACCTGAAGTGTGTTGCTGTGAAAGCTCAGCTGCAGCCAGTCTTCAGGGATGGAGAAAAGTGGGTTTTGCACTGGCCACCAAGTTCTTGACAATGACCTTTCTGATGGACAGCCATGCTCCTAGTACGGTGTGGCCCTGCTCTCCTTGGGGTTGGGGTGACAGCCTGACTGCTGTGCTCTGCCTCAGTGCCCACTCCTTGCAGGAGATGGAGGGCAGGCTGCCTCCTCGTTCAACTGCAAACAGTGCAGAATGGGGGAGTAGGAGAGAAAAAGGGGGAAAGTCCATGCCTGGAAGAGAGCCTGGACTGAAGCTTTCAGCCCCATAGATCCTGCTGTTTCAGCTGGATCCTGGGAAGCTCTCAGTTGTCACTAGTTCCTGGTCTCTCTGTTTACATTTAGACAACATCTGGAATACTGCATCTGGTTTTGAGACATCAGGAGAGAAAAACATTGATAAACAGGAGTGAATCCAGTCAAGAGCCACCAAAACAATCTAGAGGGGCTTGAGCAGCTGTGAGGACCAGCGAAGGGAACACGACTTGTTCAGTCTGGAAAAGATATGGCTTTGAGGGGTGGGAGATTAACAGCCCTCTAGTGCCCTGTGGGAGGTTATTAAGTAAGTTGTAAGAAGATGGAGCCAGGTTTTTCACAGCAGTGTGTGGTGGGAGGACAAGAGGCAACAGGAATAAGCTGGAAGAAAGGTGCAAACTGGTTAAGAAGGTTACTTTTCTGAAGGTTACTTTTCTGACCACAAGGACAATGAGATAGTGGAGCCAGTTGCTTGCTGAGTCTATGCAAGATCCATCCTTGGGGGTTTTCAAGACCCATTCACAAATACCCATCCCAGAGCAGGCTGGAGAGGGTGCCACAAGTAAGTTTGGCTTCTCAGGCAGTGGGTCAACCCTGCAGCAAGTGTTGGTTCACAGGAAGGATGCAGCTTGCTGCAGAGAGAAGCCCCTCTATAAACACAGAATTCACTCTGTAAGAGCTGTTCGAGAAATAATCCTGAAAAATTGAAATGGCTCTGATAGTGGCAGCATTCCCACACATGGGCACAGGAGCTTGCTAAGGTGAGCTGTGTCTTTAGAGTGTTCTCTGCTGGACCCAGCTGCCACCTTTCAGCAATCAGGTATTGAATGAGGCAGTCTTCCATTAGACTCTGACCTCGAGTGAATGCAGGGAGGGGAAATGGGAATTGGCATGCAGAATGCAGAAGGGAACTGTGCTTTCCTCTCCAGTTCTCTTGATATAACTGATGGTGATCCTTTGTTTTCTTATTAAAAAGTAGGCAAAGGGGGAAAAAAAGTCAAACCAAAATCATTGAGCTTTTCTGCACAGTTAGGTGAGCTACAAAATGTGCAAACTGAAGGCTGTCCATCTGAGATTAGGGACTTTAATCAGTAGGTTCAGCTTCCAGAGAAACACTACAGTGGTTTTACTTTAGTTTCAGTGGTTTTACTTTAGTTTCAGATTTTGAGATCTACTTGACCACCTCAAAATATATTAATAAAAAAAAAGCTGGAAGCCTTTGCAGTGGCACCCAGTAAGGGATGTTTCTGCAGTTTGAGGCAAAAAGCAATGCAGTTTCTGTGTGAACTGTGGAGTCTGAAGAATATTTCACCAAGCCAGTGGCAGGTGTTTCACCAAGCCAGCTGCTGCTAACCCAGCAGATGAACAAGCACTTAACTGAGGGAGTTTCCAAGGTCCTGAGCACATTCAAATGCTGAGCTCAAGAATGTGAACCATTAAAACTGAAGAAGGTGCTGGTGGGGATGGCTTAGAAGTGAGCCCTCTCAGGATGATGCATCAGAGATCACACCACCTGCATACTAGACTGCAGCTTGTGTAAGAGGATGCTTGACAGATCAAAATGTTTGGGCCTAAAGCCCATTCTCACTTCCACCTGCCACTTCTAAAATGGGGAGGAGCTCTGCTAAGGTAGTTAATATTTACCTGTGGGGTAAACGAACCCAGAATTTATTCCAGAATTAAACAGTGAAGAAGAGCCTTTTTATTATGTGCCTTGCTCATAATTTTTAAAATCCTATTTCTGCTCTTCCTTTTATTGCTCTGTTCTAATCATCTTTGCTACAGCAGCTAGAACCTGCTAGTCTGCATTTCTGGTTTTCATGTGCTGGCAGGGTACCTCTTCTTTATCCCTCTGGTGCTTTTTGTCCAGGAATCTCAAAGGACATGCCAGGTATTAATTGAATGAATCCTCACATCAGCCTGGGTGAGGTGGATGGTCAAATATTATTCTCTTACAGCTGATGAGAGCAAACCACAGAGAGATGAGCTGATACAATCTCTCATTACCACTCTGTGACTGTGCAGCAGAAGTGGGAATAATGTCCAGGATGAAATCCTGGCTCTATCAAACACAATGCTAAAGATCCCTACAGACTATTCAGTCAGGTTCTCACCTAATCTTCCTTGATGACCAGTCTGCTTTATCTACAAAACTGTGGTATTATTATTTTTAACTTCCAAACTCTATAGGAAGCTTTCCAGTTTATGAATGCACAATGATTTTTTTTTTTTAACTTATGCATATCCTGAATCCACTCTCCTGAATTCTTAAAATAAACAACAGAATCTCCACAATTCAGATATGAAGGGTGATGCCATCCTGAGGAGCACATGGATGGCAAAGTAGGAAAGCAAGTTGCATCAGGCAATGACAGGCATGAAAGCAGTGGTGCATCTAAGCAGGTTCACTGGAGGGTTCTGTGTTGGAGAGCTGCTCCTTGGGGCTGCTGTTGGCCCCTGCAGCTGCGAGGTGGCTGCTCGTGAGTTTGCATGGTGGGAGTACAAAGAGCACTCGTGGTCAGGGCTGCTGAGCTGCAGTAACTCAGCTCTGTCCTCCCTCGGACACCAGCCTGGTAGAGCAGCTTAGGTGTCACTGCTCCTGGGAGAGAGACACAGATGAGGAGACAGTGTGACTCGCACACAGTCTCAGCAGATTACATCTGAGTAACAACCTTCTCCTGAAGCTTCCTTCTCCTTTGGAGGTAGAGCTGGATGTTGTGAGAAGACTGAGGAGGGTGCTCCCAGCCATGCTGCCACACATCTTCCTCCATTTATGCAATGACCACAAGGCATGATGGTGTTTAATGCCACTGAACTCCAGTGGGCAGGATACCCTGAGGCCACTGTCTTGGAAGCCTTGGGGAGCTTCAGCAGCCACAGCACCAGAGATCAGTAAGGAAGAGGGGCAGCAGTATTGGTGTATCAGACCTACACACTGGCCCCCAGAGGATTGCTAGACACACTGCTGAATAGCACTTCTGTGCCAGAAACCTCCTTAGGTGGAGAGGAGGATTTTGAGGCTATAAAATGTTTCTATTGCTGCTCTGTCACAGCCATCCCAAAAGATTTCTCAGAAAGAAATAGTTCTGGTTTGCATGACTGATAGAATAACACATTTCATGACCACAGATGACTCTAAAAATGGAGTGGAAAGCACAAACTTCATAAGCAACATTTAAGTATGAGGCATTCATCCACCTTTAGCTTCTCTGTAAATAAGGGCCAGTTCTCCAAAGTCTGGTCTGGCAGATCTTCAGCAGATGACTACGTATTCTACACGGTTTTGGGAACTGAATGATATTTTGGCAATTTCCAGGGCCATAGTGTATTGAAGCATGATGCCATTTCTGCTTCATTGGTAGCATCGCTGATCCATAAACAGCAGCAGATACTGAAAAAACTTTGGGGTTTTTTGGACTGTTTTTTAAATCTTGGTCTTGCTGGAGCCCAGCTCAATGGGAAAACTGTGCAATGCCAGGATTGGTAGTTTGGGTTTGGGATCTGTGTGAGTTCTTTTCCCTGTTGTTTGGATGACTCTTGCATCAGCTGCTTTGATTATCCAATCTCCACAGACAGAAATTAGCCTTGAATGGGTCTACAAACACAACTAGGAAATGGACCTACTGTTTGTGTTCACAAATCATGACCAAGGCACTGAATGGGGCAGAGGCTGCTCCACAGATGTGCCTCAGTCCCATCCTGTCCATGGCAAGAGCGAGTGCCAAGTTATTTTCTCAAGCAAAGCATAATATGATTTCATTAAGAATTGGAATGCACTTGAGCTGATAGACTAATCCAGTCTGAAGTAAAACTTGACTTTCAATAATATTTTTCAGTTGCAATCAAATTGAAGAGGCTAATTCTGTCTTGCTGGGATGGCTTCCCACACACACACACTTATTCCTTTTTTTTTTTTTCAATCATTCCATGTAACACACCCAAGCAGCACACACATCCTGCAGGACAGCCCCAGGGCTGTCCCACACAGATCAGTCTGACTGTTGCTGCTGCCTTCATTGGGAACATGACAAGGCATGCAGTGGTGTGGTTAAATTCTGCTGATCATTCCTAACAGGCACTCACCTCCAGGTACACCATCCATGGCATCACCAAAGTAGCCACCAGCAGATCTGCCACGGCCAGGCTCACCACAAGGTAGTTGGTTGTGGTTTGCAAGGTGCGTTCCCTCAGCACAGCCAAGCAGACCAGCACGTTCCCAAAGATGATGGCCAGAATCAGGATGCAGTAGCAGAGGGCATAGTAGGTGTGTGAGTGGGGCAGCTCAGGCTCCGTGGTGCTGTTTGCCCCACAGGGAATGGGGTCTGTTGTGTTAGGATGGCTGCTGGCTCTGGTGAAGAGGGCCATGGGGCTGCCACTGCAGAGAGAAAGAAAGAGAGGACTGAAAATCGGAGCTCTGCAATAATTGTGGAGAACAGTACCCCCTGTGGGCACTGGTATGATTTTATACTTTCTTTATGAATGCTCCTTCAAGCCAATCAGAGGTCTTTTTTCTGCTCCTATACAGGCAGAGCTTTGCTTAAAGACTTGTTTGGCCTGTTCTATTTTTCACTGAATCTAAGCCAAGAGAAGAATGCAGGATTTCACCTCCTGTGTGCCTGTGAAAGGTGGATCTTACCAACCAGTGCAGCTGTTTGGAAAGTGGCAATGGTTTTGAGATGCACCAAAGTCACACCACAGTACAAGTCAGCTGGGCAAGAGTGCAGTCTGCAAGACAACAATTAGAAATGATGAGAAAGACCCAACACAGTTACCCAAACATACTAGGGCTTGGCCAAAATTTTGAACTTATATCTTTCTTTCTGGGAAGTATCCTCTTCTCTCATCAAAAAATATCTTCAATAACTTCACACACTCGAGTGTTTGGCAGTCTGGCAGAGCCTCTTGATCCCTGGCTGCCTGGCAGCAAGCACCACCTCCAGAATTCCTCCTTTTCTGCAGCATGTTTCTGTCCCAAGCCCTGCCTGCCTTGTAAAGGGATTGACTGCTGTTCCCATTTCAGCCATGCTGTGCCCTGTGTTTTCCATGCCTGGCCAGAAGATGTGCTTCCTGTGCTGAAAAGCAAACTAGCTTGATGTTTGGGATGAAATAATGAAAAGATGCTTGCAGGGTACTCTGCATTTCTTCTTCTTACAATAGATTTAAGTCTGTTCTCAGCAACCTACCCTTTCATGATTTAGGAAGAGGATTTTTTCCCAGGAATTTGAAAGCTGCTGTCCCAAGGTTGTTCCATGACATTTAATAGCTTGTATCTTTTTTTCCTTTGCTACTGCTCCTGTTGCTGAACTCATAATCAGTATGACAGGTATGAAAAGCAAGGACAAAACATTGCAAAGCCAGTGGTATAAATATTACTGTTTCACCTCACCCCTTGAACAGCAGCATCTGTGATGCACAGCTGCTGCACAGCTATGTTCCTGGAAGAGTAGCTGTGCAATGGGTATAAATTGCTCCAGCCCCTGGGGATATACTCATCCTTAAAACTGGTGCCACTCTCCCCTGATGCTTCGTAGCTGGGAGGGGATAAGGGTTGAATGAGATGGAAACTGAACTTCCCTGTGTCCTGTGAACACAGATCCCTCAGGACAGGGGTGAAACAATGGTATGTGCATTGTTTGAAGACTTTGCTTGTCTTCTCTCTTTCTTCTGCCTGTCCCTGACAAAGAAGTTAAGCTTTCCACTGGATCACAAGGATCTCTTGTAGCATGAGTGCTTCTGCTGAGTCCAGGATTGTTCATAAAACAGTTGAGCTGCAGCCACCCAAAGACAGCATTCATTTTACTGTGTCCCTTGCACTGACACAGTTCCCACTCTGAGAATTCTGCAATGTCTGGGACCAGGAAAGGCTGGTTCTGTAGTGCTGGAGAAAACCCCTCCATTAAGCAGCTGTCTAGCTGGCAAGCAAGGCCAGAACAGGGAATGAACAAAACATCACCCATAATATAAATAACCAGAAGGCATCAGGCACCCCACTACACAGTTTGGCTGGGGGTTTCCTGTCTTGTCTTCTGTCCTTTATATCCATGAGCAGTGTTTTCGACTTTCACCCCAAAGTCAGTCTTCCCTACCAAGGTCCCTCCCAGCCCTGCCAGGTCCCCCATCCCTGGACTGTCCTCCAGCCCCCCCCAGTCCTGCTCACTCCGCACCTGGCCATGGTGCTGCCAAACCAGGCACGTGCCCGTGTACCTGGATACCCTCACGGGAGGATGGCAGGACACCCACCGCCCTGGGCAACCGGGTGACAAACTGCGATGGGGACAAGGGTCGCAGCCGTGGGGACGCGCAGAGGGAGGGGAAAAGGAGGAAAGGGGATGCTCCTCCCGTGGGTCTCCCCCTCGGAGAGGTCCGGGTGCCTGTCCCGGCCCGGATGGGAGGTGCGGGTGTGGGGCTGCGGGAAGGGTCCGGGCTCCGAGAGCAGAGTCCCGGCGTGGCGCCGGCTTTGGGTTCGTCTCCAGCTGCGGGTGCTGCTCCGCGCCCGCCGCTCCGGCTGCTCCCGCCGCTCCCGCACCCGAGGGGCAGCGGGAGCTGCGCCGCTGCCCGTGGTGCCCCCGGGCCCGCTGCCGTGTGCCCCGGCGATGCCGCGGGGAGCCGGGGGCTGGGGAAAACCGGCGGGGAGGGAGGCGGGGGCCGCGGGCTAAGAGACTGCCGGCCCCGGGAGGTAGGGGAGTGGAAGGCAGCGATCAGGACTTACCCCGGCCCGTCGGGCCGTGCCGCCGCCGCCGAGCAGAGCTCGGTCCCGGTCCTGGTCCCGCTCCCGGTCCCGGTCCCACTCCCGGTCCCGTTGAATCCCGGCCCGACCCGCTCCCTCCTGCCGCCTTCCCGTCGCGGAGCCGCGGGGCGGGATCGGGCTGGCCACCTCCTCCCACCCGCCCCCTGCCCCGGGACCCCGCGGTGCCCGGCGAGGGAGCAGGCTGCGTTCTCCGTGCCCTGTTCAGGTGCCCTGTTCAGGTGCCCGACAGCTTGCCCTTCTAAAGGGAGGCGGCGAATTTTGGAGCCGGGGTCCGCGGCAGGGGCGGGCTTTGCTAAGGGATGGACCTGCTCCTGCCTGGAGGCGAAGCGGGGAGCTGGGAGCCCGGGACTCGGGGAGCGTCGGTGCTGCGGCCGGGCGCGGGGGGATGCCTCGGCCGGGGCTGCTTGCCCAGCAGATAGATAGTTGTCACTTAACAGTTGAAAAAATGATCAAAGCAGAGATGATTTTAAGAAGGATGAGGTTTAAAAAAAAAAAATATATATATATATATCTCTTTAAATAAACTGCCTTAAACCCGAGATGAAGGAGTGCAGGTAAGCGGGGAGGAAGCTGGAAAGGTTGCTAATACTAGGAAATGTCCTTCTCCAGGGACCACTGCCAGTAGGCACAGCACGATAGCCAGGGCAGGGCTACAAACCCCATCTCTGCGATGTGGCTTCCCTTGCAGTCTGAGATCAAGTCTCTGAGGCACAGTTCTCCTCAGACTGTAGTCACTGGGGTGCGAGTGATGCGATCTTCTCTCTCTGGAGGCTGGGTTGTGCCTACCACCATTCCGCCACAGCAAGTGCGGCTTGCAGGGAGTTGCCAGGAGGGTGCAGGAAGCTCAGCAGCAGGGCTCAGGTTGCCCTTCTCTGCACGTATGAGATGTGGCCCTAGCAGGAGGAGATAAAGTGCCCTTTATGCACTCGCTGGTCGGGGTGGTCCCAGGCTGGCTTGCGTGCAGGCAAGAGAAAGAGGAGATACTGTGGAGAGCAGAGTTTATCTACGTATTTTTAAGAATTTACTTCAGAAGTATGTGTTGGACCTTGGGCTGCCTGGATCATCTCTCCTGCCTGCAGATTTGCGAGTTAATCTCTTTGTGGGTGACGGTGGTAGGAGGGAGAGGGGCTGCAGAAAGCCCTCATACCCATCAGGTGCGAGGGGTGTGAGAGTACCATCTTTAGCCTGGCTGGGCATGGTGAAAGTGCCCATACAGGATTTGATGGGGACTAATCAGCAGCACTGCCTTTAAGCAGGGCTGTGCCTGCCCCACGGCAGCTCTGTGGATGGCACTGGCAGAGGGGATGAGTCACTGCCCAGTCCCTAGGGCGGTACATTTCACACGTGTCCTCGCTGGAGGATGTGGCTGCCAGGCTATTCGAGCCAATGACCCGTGAAGGGCTCTACAGCCCCTTCGTTCCCTCGAGAGCCCCCACATGGTGTCACACGGACTACATTTACCATGCTTACATAATATTTGTACAGTTGAACTTCTGCCGTCGTCTGGACCATACTGCTCACTTTTGGGGAAATGCTAACTGTGCCTGGGGCAGCCAAGGAAGGCAGGAAGCCCTCCTGCCCATGTCCAGCAGAGGCTTTTTAGCTGTGAGCTTGGAAGAGTCCAAGACCCCCACACTGGTGTGGCTAAAGCCAGAGGGGAAAGCACACACCGTGATGCTTGTCCTGACTAGCGAGGGCTGCGCCAGTCGCGGGCTGGGTGCAGATGCCCGGCGAGCATGGCTGCGTACAGGGGGGCTGGCAGAGACATGGAGGCATTTTAACTCCCTTTTAGCGGGTTTTAAATGCAGTTTGTTTGTGGGCAATTCCTCAAGGACTGTGGCTGGCAAGGTGCTCACCTTGGCTCTAGGCTGAAGGGGGCAACAAGGCATGATAGCAACAGGCTTTGCTGCTGTCAGCTGTTCCGTGTAGCAGCTAACCACAGATCGATAAACAGACACTGCCTGGCCTTCCTCGAAGATAAGGAAGATGCAGCAGGGGGAATGCACTGCTTTAACCACAAAATCACCGTTGTTCTGCTTCTCATTTTTATTTTCAGTGCTGAAACCTTCCCTGTTGCCTTGCCCTGTGTGTCAGTGGAGCCCCTAGTTCTGTCTCCCTTGTGAAACTTGTTTCTTGCTTTTAATTATTTTTATCTCATTTCTTAATATTACTCTGACTTCAGAAAAAAAAAAAAAAAGCATAGACTCACAGAATCATAGACTGTTTTGGGCTGGAGAGATCTTAAAACTCATCTAGTTCCAACTTGGCTTTGAACACTGCCAGGGATGGGGCATCCACAGCTTTTCTGGGCAACCTGTTCCAGTGCCTCACCCCGCTCACAGTAAAAAATATTTTCCTAATATCTAAGCTAAACCTACCCTCTTTCAGTGTAAAGCCATTCCTCCTTGTCCAGTCACTATGTGCCCTTGTAAAAAGTCTCTCTCCATATTCCTTGCAGGCCCCTTTAGACACTGGAAGGCTTCTATAAGGTGTTCATGGAAGTTTCTCTTGTCCAAATATAATCCTCCAAAATAATTTATCTGTAAATGCTGCTGCTCCATTATCCTAAGTGCTCCTTTCCCACTTCCTTCCTAGAATGGCTCCCTTCACACTCTCTTGTCTGGTTTTCCCAAGACTGTTTCCGGAAAATTAATCCACGAACACCAGAGGCTTCTGTCCAAAAAGGAGACAGAGGAGTCCTGTTACTTTATTTGAATAAAGGGAGAGGACATGGGGCATTTCCCGTGGGGTCTCTGAAATTGTTAGTGGGCACAGCCTCCTATCTTTCCCAATTTCCCAGCTGCATTTCCCTCTCTCTTTCCCCACTGGCTGAGGTACTTGAGAGCTACAGACTTCCTGAAATGCCTAATACCTAAAACTCCCTTCTAATGTATAACCCCCCTTTATTTTAATTCTTATGGAATTTATGGTTCTTCTCATTGTTTCTTTCATCTCTCAGCATCTGTCTTTACCTATCAGCAAACCCACTGTGTGTTTGTAAAGACAAATCCCTCTCACTCCTTTCATCAGTCAGTGGAATTCCTCCCATTGTTTCTCTCACCTCTCAATATCTAGCTTTTACCTAGCAGCAAACCCACAGTTTCTCTGTAAAGACAAATCTATCTCATTCCTTTCAACTGGAAGCTCCTTGGGGAAGGGACTTAATGACTTCCTTGTGTTTGCTCTGCAGCAGAGGTCTTGTGGAGCAAGATAATAATCCGTGTGATCATTTAATTTAGAATAGATTGCACCACATACAGAGGCAAGGCTGAATTAAAATTGCATTAGCAATCTAGAATGTATTTGCAGTAATTTTTTTTTAACAGTACAATTCCTTTAATACAGTGCTTAGTGCAATGTCTCTCTCATAAAATCCTCTCCTTCTTCCTACCCCAAAATCAAGTGTGTGGTGTGTATTTGCCCTTGTTAAACATTGGACATGGTGCAGGCCTTGGCTGAGACAACATGGTATCACTGGGGCATGGCAGAGAAACAGGTCAGCAGTGAGTTGTTATAGCCTCAGGATGAAAGAATGTGCCAACAGGTCTCATTGCTCAAACTCCTGATTCTCTGACTCCTTCACAGGCTTTCTGTCCCACGTGCACAAAGTGGACAGATGCCATGGTTCCCAAACCTGCTTCGTTCCCAACCTGTTTCTTTGCCCACACCTCCAACACCAACTCCTTAACTCTTCTTTTCGATCCTATGTGTCCTCCAGCTCTTTGGTAAAGATTTCAAATAGCTTGGATAAATGCCAGTGTTCCCTCTTAGTATTTCCCCACCTCCTTGCCTGTCAGTCCCAATGTTCCTCTGTGCTGTTTGTCCCGTGAGGGCTGGTGCAATCCTGTTCCCTGGTGCATCTCTCCAGCCTGTGCTCATGTGTCTTCCCTTGGTTTCCAGCCACAGTCTCAGCAGCCTGTCCAGTTCCCAAACTACTACTGCTGATTCCCAAACTCACTCTTCACTTTGCCATCTCTGGCTGGGCTGCTGTGCCCTCCACTCCTGCAGCTTAAAGGATTGTTTGCAAATGGTATTTATTGTGCTTTCACACCACAGTTGCTGTCACTACAGCCAGTATTTGAGGTGCAGTGTCTAAAATGTGCCACTCAGGTGGAATAAATCTTCCATCCTTCATCCTGCAAGCCAGGGTGCCCCCGTGACAGTATTGTTAAAATACTCTGTGTCCATGGGGTTTTTCAATACCTGACTGCATAAAGCCCTGATTTGACCTCATGGCTGACCCTGTTTGACTAGACAGACACCTCCTGGGAACCCTCCCCAAGCTTAGTTATCCTATGCTGACATGAAAATAACCTTGCCTGCTGGATGTGAAGTAAACAGATTTTTCTGGCTGGCACAACTTGCAAACTTCCAACAAAACTTTAATTCATACCCATACCATCTAAGTGGGATATGCCTGTTTGGCCTCAGTAGCTTTAAATTTTTTACAAAACTGACCTATTTTGACAGTGGTGGCCAAAATGGAACTTGGTCAGCTTCAGGATTATCTGTGCAAAGCAGCTTGTAGAATCTGTACAGACTTCTTGGAGAAGCTACTGCAGCTCATGTCTGATAAGATTCACATAAGACTCAGATCCTGATGATATTGATTCCCTTCTGCCCAGCCTTTACCTTCCCTGTTCCCTCTTCCAGCAATATGGAAAGGGACAGCGCATCCCAAACCTGCACAGCCCACAGGGATGTGAGCTTAGTCCACAGGGAAGTTTTGCCATGCAAATCACATCTGCAATGGATTTTATACAGCAAAACGTTATGACTCCCAGGTGGGTGGTAGCATAACCACTCTCTCATCTGCTGGTTAGGTATTAGACTGGAACTTTCAGGTCTAAGCCCTTCTTGTGATTTACCTCAGGCATAATCTGGTGTAGTGGAGCTCTCTCTATTTGGCAGAACTGTGACTTCAGGCACTGAATCCCATAAAGCAGGCTGATCGGATAAAGCCAGCATCCTGCCAAATTCCTCTCTAAAATTGCTGTTTTGATCCTGTTTTGCTTTAGTTAAATTTTGGTCGCATTAGAACACCGGTTTTGCAGAGTGTCACCAGAAGGATGGATCCTGACACCGTTTCCTTCTGCATCAGTATTGGGCAGCTGGTGCTGCTTGTGAGGAGAGGAGATGGGGGTTTTAAAATGACAAGGGTGACTTCTGCAGGGATGCCTGACAGAGGAAGGGCTGTGCAGGGGGCCAGGGGCTCGCACTGCCATAGCTCACCTTGTGGTGTCTCCCCACAATCTGCACACTGCACCATGCACAGGGAGTCCAAGGCACTCATCTGGGTGGTGCAGTTTCAGGAGATAAGAGAGGAAAAGTATCCATGAGAGAAAAAGGGCATCAATTCTCAGAAGTGCCATTATGCTTTTCAGAGTAACCCATTCACATTTTCATGCCAAGAAGCTGTGGAGCAGCAGGGCTGTCATTACCTCTGTCCTTCCTTCCTTCCCTGGAAAATGAACCTGTCTGCTCTGTGAGGAACTGTCCTGCTGGGGCTCTCGCCATGCCCTCCTCTGAGGCACAGCCCTTCAGCTGGGGTTGTAAAGTCATTTATCAAAGTGGGAACTGCTTTGGGAACAGCTGCTCAGTTTGAACAGGAGGAGGGGTTCTCTGAGCCAAACCCAAATGCTAACTCTATGTTATCTTCTCGAGCCAGCGCCCTTCCTTCTCCCATGTGTCCCGACCACCTCAGCCTGAGGATCCTCAGCAAACAGGATCCCTCCTTAGCAACAGTCTGCTGCAGCATCAGCTCTTTCTGTGGTGCCTGTGCCCCTCTTCTTCCCTCACACCACCTCCATCCTGAAAGGCTTTTGGGGTCTTGGCATCTTCAGTATTGATGCTTTTTATTGTACATCTGGAATTCCTGCTCCAGCCTGGCTGTCTGTCTCAGGGGTGTTGTTGCAGCTGGCGACAGGAATATGCTCACCTCACAGCTAGCAGGCATCTTTAATCCTCACTTTCTGTCTGAGCAAGAGGCTGTGTGCACACACATGCGTGCAGAGGGGGTGAGTGGGAGGGGTTGTTCGTGACTCCCTCCTGTCACTGACCAGTCTCTGGCCCCACTGTCCACCCAGAATTACCTCTCACTTTGTGTGGCACAGTGTTGTCACCCCACAGACTGATTTCACCAGGCAGTGGCACTGGCCACCTCTCCTTTTCCAGCTGTGGTGTGACTGAGCAGCAGACATCTGTGTCCCTGGGGAGGATGCTCCCTGGGGAGATACCACACTTCTCAAATGGACTTGGGCAGTCCTAATCACCTCTGACTGAGATGCCCTTGTATCCCACAACACACAGCAAACATTTAGGTCTCACTCAGTAGTGTTGCCTCTGCCAAATTTTGACTTTCTAGCCCTGAGGCATGACCCATGAGTAGAGCAAAAATGCTCCAGGACACTTAGTTTCTATTTTAGGAAAGACAGCAGAAGATTCCATTTCCACTTTTTTTTTCCAGAAATTAGTTGTTGCAGGAGCCTGGGCTGCTGCCTTTTTCTTCCTCATGCTTCTGGTTTATGTGGGGCTTGGAGTAACGCCATCCTCTTGGGTTTGCTACTAGTCCCCCTGTCAGACTTGGGTCACTGGGCCCAGAGTTTTTTCCACAGTACAATTGAGACAGTTCAATTGCACGAGTCATGTTTCCTTCAAAGAGAAGTGAAGCTAAAAACATCTCAACTATTTTTACTTAAAAGCGCTGGAACACTGAGCTGAGGCAAGACCGACAAAATTACAGCCTGAACAGTGAGCCAAGAAATTAGGCTGCATTCTGGTACTCTTCATTACAGCTTTCAGAGGTGCTTCAACTGCTATATACAGACACATCGTGAAGTGATATCCAGTGAAAATTGTTGGGGTGGATGCAGCATTTATGCATTTCCTTGGCTGTGAACTGAAGTCTCTCTGCTTTCTGTCTGCCTTGAAGTCATACCTCCTCCAGACCTCCCCTTCCTCTCCTTCACCCCCTCAAATACCTGCCCTGAGTCTTACTCATCTGCTTGCCTCAGTGAACTTTGCTTTACCTATGGTTTCTTGTGAACTTTTCAATGCCAGCCTCTATTCTGGGCTGTCTGCTGGGACGTAAAATGCTGAGAACTGCTGCTGCCTCCCTGGTTTCCTCCCCTGCATCCCCGTGGCAGTGTAAGGTGTCACTCAGAACAGCATCTCCCTGTCTCACTGCCATTTACATGCTGCTCAGGTTTTAAAACCTCACACGAAATGCTTTTTACTGAAGCAGCAAACAACAGCATCATCAGAATCATCTGCAGTGCACTTGCAGTCGCACAAGTGTTACGTAGCTCCAGGCTAATTTATTTATTTCTTTTAAGCCCAGCCTCTGAAAGCCAGAAATCAGAAGTTCCTGTGTGCAGTTGTTTTCAGCTTTGGGGCCATTTCCGCACAGGACTTTGCTGTGGAGCGAGTACCTGGTGGCCCAGGGCTGTGGTGCCAAGGTAGCTGGGCCACCACAGCTCCTTGGAGGGGTTCCTTGTGGCTGATGGCTGGTGACAAGGAGCAAAGTGGTTTTGTGAGGGAACATGTCACCATGGAAAATGCCCAAAAGCCAAGAGCCCAGAGCATCTGGCTTGCTGGATGCGATGAACAGCAGATATTCTTTCACACATCTGAAAGCCTGAAATGCTTTCACTGTCCTCCTCCTGCAGCAGCCCTCACGGATCGTTTGCCCAACACCACTGCAGAAGGTCTGACCTTCCTCTTCACTCTTTTTAATTATGTTGCACATAGCAACTTTCCATGCCAGTGGCCTGGTTCCTGCTGAACATTTTCAAAAGTGTTAAACTGGAACTAGAACACCAGGGAACAAAATGCCTTCCTTGAAACCCTGCCTCTTAAAACTGAAATCTCCTGGGGTTTAGAGCTCACACTCAAAATTTGACAGGGAATTCCTGCAGGAGGAGCCCTCTTCTGCCCATGCAGGGGTTAGTGTGATGTGTCCCACCCAGAGCTGAGGTTGTATATACAGGTAGCAGCTCATGAACAGGTTTGGGGACGGAGTGCTCTGACCAGCTCTGAGGGTCTGTGGGCCCAGCTGAGCCCCTGTGCAGCAGCAGGACTGATCCCTTGCATTACTTCAGCATCCAGGAGAGCCAGCTGAGATGAGCACCATCCTGAGTGGACCATACCTGGAGTAACAGGAACCTATTTCCCAGTATACAGACAAGGCCTACAGCATGGGATGACTGCAGCTGGAGTGGCTGAGACTTTGTTGCTGCTGGTGGAAGGCCTGGTGAGGGAGGTGGGGGTCACCGGAGGCTGTCAAAGGGCACGTGGGGTGTCAGTGACAGACCAGCCATGGCAGCCCACAGTCCTGTCTCTGGGATGTGAGGGGATAAGGTGTCCTGCCCAGGGTGAGAATGGATGCACAACAGCTCTGGAAATGTATTTGAAAAGAGATTTTTCATGTAGTAGGTGCTCTGTGGTGTTTGAAACAACCTTCTGTCTTCATCCCTCCTGCCAGTGGGAAGGCTGGATTGTGTCCCACAGCAGTGGGTGGCCCTGGAGGAGCAGCTCTCCATTCCTTCTTGGAGCTGTGCTTCTGCCTGGTCCTGGTGGTGGTGGACAAAGCTGCAGCACATGGCTGCACACTGGGACAGAGGGAGGGTCTGGGCACCCCCAGCCCCACACCCCATGGACAGCCTGGCCCCACACAGGGCTGTGCTCCTGGGAACAGCCTCTGCTGTTTCCTGGCAGCTGCCCTGGGGCAAACCCCAGCCCTTTGGGTGGGAGCATGGTGACAACCCCTGTGTCTCAGCCAGAGGGGCAACTCAGAAAATGCAGAAATATAGAAGAGGTTCATAATCCTGCTCATGACCAATGCCCCAAGGAAAGAAAGAGGTATCCTGCATTGGTTCCCCTGTCTAACACAGCTGTGTACAATCTTCTGACTCACACAAGCACCATGTGGGGTTTTTTAAGTCGATATCTGACTTCTTGGTAGCAGTGATAATGGTGTAGCAGTGAGTCACACAGGATAACAACGGTGTTTAAAAAACAATCTTTGTCAGTGCTGAGTGTTTTCCCTTTTAATTTCACCGTCTTAATACCAGGGAAGATTAATGACACTGATTATCCTTGAAGAAAGGCTCTCTCAGGAATGGGCTCTGTATGCAGAGCTCTTAAGAGGTCACTGGATTATGGTGAGGGGTCTTTTTTCACTGCTGTGTTGTGGCTCAACCCCAGCCTAAAGAAAATCTCACACAGCCATTCTCTCTCTTCCCCCCATTGGAATGGGGAGAGAATCAGAAGGAAAAACAGCAAGAAAACTCATGGGTTGAGATAAAGACAGTTTAATAGGTAAAGCAAAGCAAAACAAGGAATTAATTCACCCTTTCCCATGGACAGGCAGGTGTTCAGTAATCCCCACAAAAACAGGGATCTATCACATGTTTTGGGAAGATAAACACCATGATTCCTAAAGGCTCCCAACTTCCTCCTTCTGCCCTTGTTTTTATATGCTAAGCATGATGCAATATGGTCTGGAATAGCCCTGTGGTCAGCTGGGGTCAGCTGTCCCAGATGTGTCCCCTCCCAACACAGCTGGGGTGGTGTGAGAGGCAGGAAAGGCCTCGACTCTGGGTAAGAGCTGCTCAGAAATAATTTAAACATCCCAGTGTTATCAACACTGTTTCCAGCACAAATCCAAAATGCAGTTCCATACCAGCTACTGTGAGGAAAATGAACTGTACCCCAGTCAAAAGCAGCACATGCCATAAGGCATGCTCCTGTGTTGGTCTGGCTGCTCACAGACTTTCACTGTGGTTGGGCTCTGCTGTTCATGACTTCAAGCTTTTTTGGTGATTTCAGAACGAGCCCCCTCTGCAACATGAGGTGCCTGAAGAGCTACTCATCCCACACACTCGTCCACTTGACTTTCCCCAGCAGTCTGCAGATCAGCCAGCCCTCCTAGGAGGTCATAAAATCATAGAATGGTTGGAAGGGACCTTAAAGATCATCTAGTTCCCCAAGCCCCATGTCCAATTCAGTTCCTTCTCTGGAGTGGTGTGATTACAGTTTCACTCCAAAAGGCAGAAATAAGGAAGTAGAAATGCTAGCTCTGTGTGTTTTTGCCTTTGGCATAGGAGAAACACAAAATGCTATTAATGCTTCTCAGTGCCTGCCCCGCTTATGTTGCTGTTCCAAGCAAGTGTTAGCTGTAGTGTGTTTGCACTGAGGAGCTTTGCATTTATGGCATGAACGTGTTAGTCAAAGGAAGGAAACTTTCAGATATGCAGAAAAAAGTGCCAACGCTGATTAACTATAAATAAATCCCAGAAAAATCAGGCAAGCCACCAAATGCAGTGAGAGAACTGGTTGTTTTTCTAACCTTTTCTCTTCCAGTGCAGAACATGAATCTTCTCAGAACCTCATTAGAGATATCCGTGTCTGAGTTTGTTCCAGTGTGCCTTCTGGGAGGGGGCCAGAGCTCCTTCACACGGGTGACACAGCTGTCACACCACTGCTCTGCAGCTGTGCAGGAGGCCTGGGCACAGCTGGGCTGGGAGGCCATGGGCTGTCCTGCAGCACAGCCTGGGATTGTCACACCAGAGCCCTGCAAGGTCCCTACACTGTGCCAGAGTAGAAGGCTGGCTGTGCTTTATTCCCTTCACTGTGCTTTATTTGTGCTTTTATCCCCAGTGCTTTATTTCTTGGGTGTTTTTTTAAGGTTTTTTCCATTTTTTTTTCCCCCACAATGGAAGTTTCACATGAGCTGTTCCTTCCGTAAAACGAAAGGCTAGGAAACTTTTAAATGTCCAGAGTTTATTGCAGCACTGTGCAAGACTGGTCTTCATTCTGGGAGGGATTGGAGAGGACTAAACTGCTGTTACTCATCTTTCTTGCCAGCTGCTCCTGTCTCAGTGGGTCAGTGCTTGTCAGTGTGGGCCAACCTCAGTAATTAATTCCTTGCCTAAGCCTTCCTTGGGATACTAAATATTTCCATAACAGTTCTTGCTGTCTGGATGCTTCCCTTCAGTTTCTGAAAGTATTTCAACATATTAGAGGGAAAGTTTAAATTATTTCAAGCACTAAGGACATTTGCAGTGAAGGAAACACAAGCTTGTGTGCATAGCAGTGAGGGCTGGTCTCCTGCCATTTGCTGACATGGATTTGTAATGACAGAAAAGGGGAGACATCACCTTGGAGAATTCTCCATGAACTTTGAGAAACCACAGGAGATGTAGTTGATAAAGATATCAAATGTATATTAGGTTCAGGAGAGGCTCCTCCAAAGGGGGAAAATGGGATTAAGCTGCCATGCAGCAGCTCCTGACCCGTTCCTGCTGCAGTCAGGAGGAGGTGCTGGTGCTTTGGTCCTGTCTGGGATGGGGCTGCATGTGAGGCTGGACTTTGCCACACCAGCAGGCTCAAGGTGGAGCTTGCCCCTTAGGCTGGAGTTCACGGCACTTTGCTGCTGCCCTGTTGGGTTTTTTGCTGGAAGAAAGCTGCTGGCTCTCACCAGACCTCCAACCAGCAATACTCACGTGGGCAACTGGGGAATTAAAGCTCTGGGCTCAAAGTGCACATCAAACTAAGATCATTCCCATAGGCTGGCCTTGTAAGTCTACAGCTGTTTTGGCTGGAGGATAGTTCAAGAGTAGGTGCAAAAAGGAGAGGTGTTTCTTGGTGACCTTTCCCAAAGAGTCCACTCCAGAGCATTCTCAGTCATGTTTTTTAGACAAATGCATTCAGGATGAGGCCTCACAGGGCCCATGGCTTCTGAACCATGCATGTAGCTGACAGATGTGTGCTTGCTCCCTTTGGGTTCCTGTCAACATCCTAAATCCAGACACTCAAGAGAGAGAAGGTGCAGGGGGCACCAAGAAGAGCAGCAGCTCTGCAGTTCCAGCATCACTGCCAGGAACTTAGGAGGATGCCAGCACCTAAATTTCTTTGGTGTTTATTCAAACATCACCCCAGGCTGGTGCAGGATGGCTTCATAACATTTTTCTGTCTCACACATAATTGCAGTCTAATGGCCTTGTTAAAATACTTGGGCTTATGATCTGATTTTCTCCTAAGCAGCTGTTTATACATTTTATTAATGGTTCCTAATTAAGTCACTTGAATGAAGTCCTTTGGAGACTGTCCAAAGACATAAACCCAAATAAGCCTGGGCACTGCAATGAAACACAGTCACTAAAATATCTTCTCAAAAGCCATGTAAACAGATTGAAAATGGACCAAAGAAAGGTCTGATGAAAATGGGTGGGTGGGAAAATATATGGATTCAGGTAGGTGCCATCTAAGACCTAGGGGAAGTGTGGAAACAGGATTTAAATGCCTTGAATTTCCTTTTATGCATGAGATCTTAAACTCAGCAGCTTGTATTTATGGCCAGCTCAGGTTGCTAATGCAGCTCTGAGCCAAGGGGCACTTGGGAGACCTCAGCCCCGAGCTGTCAGACCACAGCTCGTGAAGGCCACGCAGTGTCCTGGAAGCCAAAAGCAGCTCTGAAGTCAAGCTGTTGACCTCAGTGTGCTGGATTGTAAATCCCCTTGGAGGCAAGACTGTCTGGCTTTAAAAGGAGCTTGTGCAGGCAAGAGAGAAAAAACTAAGAGCGGGTGAAGTTTTGGTGCGCTGTTAAGCCGAGGGAAGGAGATGCTGAGAGATGCAAGCAGCACAAGCTGCATTTGCTGTCAGGACCAAAGAAGCCCCTGCTATGGCTGTGCCTGGACACCCCAGACCAACCCAGGCTTTGCCCAAGCTCCTGTCCTGCAGCTTGTTTGGCAGCACAGGAGAAGGAGTGAATGCATCAGATTGAGAACTGGAGTGAAGAAAAAAATATAATTTGACTGATGTTGGAGAACTGGCAGCTGGGAAGTCCATCCTCCAAGGCAGTGGTCACTTTCTGAAAGTTTGGAAAAGCTGCCCTTGGGCAGCCTGGATCAAGCCTCTCCAGGCAGGACTCAAAGCACAGGCTTTGGGCAGGGCTGCCACAAGTGTTCAGGGCTCAGCTGTGTGACTGGCTTAGCAGAGACGTGTTAACAACTTTCCTTCTGGGAGGCTTTGAGGGAATTTCAAGACCCAAGAAAACACAAGTAGCTGCAAACTTTAGAGGTGCCTTGCCAGCTTGCTTTAGGCCAGGACTTAGGCAAAGGCAAATTGCTGCCCAAGTGCCTGGGGCAGGCTGAGCTCCCGTGGGCTGCAGAGCTGCTCTCTGCTGGGAGCTGGGGTGGGCACAGAGGTGCCACAAAGCCCAGAGGTTCATGACAGGGTGTGCAGGTGGTAAATTTCAGAGAGTAAGGATCTATGGACCTGAGAGACTTCCTCCCATCATCGCTAAAGCCATGAGCTTGCAGATGCTTCTCCACTCTTCCTTCCCCAGCAAAACATCAGAGTGGTCTCCTTATGGCTTATTTCCACCACAGGGGATGCAGGAAGGGCTGTCTCCCTCCCTGTGACTGCTGCACTGGGGACTAGAAATGCATTTGCAGACAGATGCAGCTGACTGCAGGTTGGTGGCATGCTCGTTTATGCTTATTTCAGAGAATTGCTTTTAAAATAATTTCCTCAATTCTCTCTGTAATAGCAGTATCTGCTGGAGTGGGAATTGTGAGAACTGTTGGTTGTTGCTTTCGTGGCTCTGTGGCTCTGTGGCCTGGCTGCTTCTGGCAAGGGGGCTGTGCTGGTGTGTGACCAGCACCTTCAAGCTTGCTGGTCCAGGCACAGTCCTAGGAGGGTGCTGGGTTATGACAGCTTTCCTGGGGTTCAGGTGGGGAATGAGAAATCCTGGGGCTTGTCTGAAATGCTGCCATTCATCTGCAGTGGGGCAAATTTCTTTTATCCCTGCATGCTTCTCTTAATGCTACAGGCCTTCAAAATCATGGGAAAAAAAAAAAAAGAGGGTTGTGCTGTTGTCTGGGGAAGTTTGGCTCCATTTGTTTCATTGTTTGTTTGTTTTCCTTCTTTCTTTTGCTTTGTTTTTAGTCTTTTCCAGACAGCTGGCTCTGCCTCATTCATCAGGTTAATTGATGATGGACAATGTGGCTATATGGAAAATAGAATTTGTCTGAATAGCAGGATTCTTCTTTGCTTGCTTGTTTTAATGAGACGAGATGAGAGAGATGGGAGTGTGGTCAGCAGTGCTGCCAGTGCTGTTATCATGCATTTCTTCTGGCTTGGGCAGAAGAGCCTGGCGTGAAATCCCTGTGAAACAGCCAGGGAATTTAAAAGTGGGGAAAGGCTCAGCCATGCTTTGGAGAGGGGTTCATCAGAGCTATGCTACAAGGACAGTCCCTGAGTGAAAGAAGTGCTAAATTGTTGCCTACAATTTTCGAGTGGCACAAGGGATTCCACTGAGGGGGCCATGTGAGCTGGGCACTTTTCTCCACCCTCATTCGAGTTTGAAGCCCATACTGGGGTGGGTGTGGGTAAGGAGAGCCTTGTCTGCTGGTTTGTAGGCACAGAGTGCTTTTTTGGTATAGCTGAGTTTCTACAGACACTTTTAATTACTTGGAATAATGATATTTATGTCTTCCCTCCCTTGGTCTGCAAGACACGTTTCACAGTGTTTGTGTGAGAGCCACAGAGTTGTCACTGATGATGAAGATGAGAAGGATTATGATCATTACTAAAGGGAACACCTATGCCAAGGCCTTGAAGCATGGTCAACCCTACTCTGCCAGGGCCTCGGGGAATATCTCTGGTCCTCAAAAGGCTGTGCAGTGGGGGCACTGATGGCAGTATTTCTCTGTCTGTCCACAGAGCTGTGGAAGGGCATCCTCCTCTGTCTCCTGAAGGAAATCACATTTTTTGTTCCTTTGGTGAAATGGTATCTCATTCTCCTATTGTGCTTCACACTTGGGTTTCAGTGCACAGACCCACCAGTGAATAGGTCAGCCAAGGAAAACTGCAGGAAAGCAATGACAAGCAAGGCAAAAGCTACATCCCACTTTCAAAAGGGGTTGGAGCTCAGCCCTGAGGAGCTGTGTAGATGTTTTGCCTCCTTTGAAAGAGAGCTCTGGTAGAGTCACTGAATCGTCCCCATGGACCTGGCCTTGCAGCACTTCATAAATGTGTGGGACCCAGAAGTCAGAGCTACTGTTTGCAACTGTTCTGCATCCCATGGGTATCCACTGGGAACATTAGGACTGCAGCCCTTCTGAAAAAAACAAGCTATTTTTAATGAAATTCGACTGTAATTTAATTTAATTTTTTTATCAGCACTTACCAAAAGTTGCAGGTTTGATAAAAATTACTTGAACTTTCCACATTTTCCCGTGGGATTATTCATCCTCGTTTTGGCACAAGGAGGCATTTCTAGTTCTGTGAGAATGTTGGCCCAAAAAATCTTTGAGTTTCCTGTTTTTTTTTTTTTTTTTAAATTATGTTCCATTTTCCATACTCTGAGATATGCAAGTGTGAAGCTTTAAATACCCATTCCTGAAAATCCTGATTTGGGAGTGGTGCTGTAGCCTGAGCATTGAGCCACAAATCTCCAGCTATGGATCTTGCATTTCTTTCTTAATGCTATAAACAATAGGATTATTTTTTTTCCTGCATGGGCAATTTAGCTATTGGCTCTTGCAGTGAAGGGTCTTCAGGAAAAAAACAACAGCAACTAAGACTGATCTTGACAGAGCTCAGCCCTGTCTGCCAGCTGGCAGTGCAGCTTCACCTCCCTGTTGGTGGGCTGGGAAAGGCTGTTGGTTGGTTATGGTGGCTCTGGAGGGGGTTCTCTGCTGTCGTGGCCCCTGCCTTATCACATGGCTGGATGTACAGCCCCTGCATATCAACACTCTGAGCTGTACATCCCTTTGTTGTTGTGTGTCTGGGCATGCAGGCTGGGATGGAGGGGCCTGCAGGTGGCTTGTGCTGCCGAGCCATGTCCTGTGCCAGGTACACGAGGGGAGCTGAGGTGTTAAAAAATTGAAGCTGTTACTGGAAACAACATCCACTGCCCAGTTCCATGGCTGCAAAGAGCCTGAGGGTTGCGGGAAAAGCCTGCAAGGAGCACTCCTGGGACCGTGTTTAGCTTGGGAAAGCAATCCTGCTCTTCCTTTGACAGTCTTGGCAGTCTGGAGAGGGAGTACATGCACTGCTGGTAGATTTAGGCTGCTATTTCATTCTAGCAGGTAAGGGAGAGCTCTGGTCATGGTCCAGCCCATCTGTGATTATTATAATAGTGAAATAACTCAAGAGGATAGGGCTCACTAATATTGCCACCTGCCTCTGGCTGACTGAAGTACATGGTGGCGTGAGGGGACCGTGCAGCCACATGGCTCTTATTGTGCTGGGGGACAACTGGTGCACACCCAGCATCCCAGGCAGGGCCCAGGAACCAGCCCAGACCCGGGCTGAACACACCCAAGTCATGGCTGCTCTCCCTGGGGTGGCATCTTGCCATCCCAGCTCTTGGCAGGCAGCTGGAGCATCTCCCTGCCAGCAGGCTCCCAGTTGAGCATTTCAAACTGAAACAAATGTCTCCTGGCCAGAAATTTCTGACCTTAGCAACCCCTGAAGGAGGGTACTGAACCCATCCTACTTTTGTGCCTCTGTGTTCAACTGCTTGTGCAGTTACAATGTGGGGTGTGAGGTCCAAGTCCCCAAGGGGGCTGAGCTGAGGCCATGACTCAGGGTCCCCTGGGACTCAGCGTGAGGAAATCTCTCAGTGATGGTAAAAATGAATGTCTGCATGTGCACACCCATGACTGTCCATGTGAGATGTCCTAAATCCTTCTCAGTGTTTCCTGAGGACATGCAGTGGCTCCCCAGAAGCCTGTTTCTAGGCATTTTCCCACTCCCAGCTACTACAGGTGTGATTCTGAGGAGAGGGTCATGTCAGGATTGTCATTTTAGGCTTTTCTTCTGTGTCTAAGTGTGCTGGAATATCCTACAGCTGCATTGACCCTGGCCCATAGGGAAGCCATAGGGGACCAACCTCTCCCCCACAGACCAAATGTGAGGGTACAGTTTGGAAGACTTTATTTCTTCCTAGAGTGGTGACAGATTTCCTGTAGGAGCTTCTCCCTTATTGACTGTGTGTGCACTCCAGCCTCTGGGGCTGGTATAGAGACTCATCCCACATCCCCTCTGTTCTGTTTCCTTCTCACTCCTCCTGAATTCCCATCCCAAACCCCCTCCTGAGACAGTGAAACCCTTTCTAGGGTCATACCAGCCCATCTCCCAAACTCACTGAAACTCTGGTACTGGTCAGTAGTGGGAACACTGCAACAAAAATAGGCTGGTTTGGTGAACAGGGAGGAGGATGAGGCTGAGAGGGGACAGTGTGTGAACGTGAGATCAACCCTGTTGTTCCTGGCATGAGTTGTACCTGGGCCTCTCTGGCTCCTGCCAGGTCTGTCACAAATGAAGGTGACAGCAAGGTCTCAGCTAAGGGCTCAGCCAGGACCGAGCCCCGGCTCTTGATGTCTCAGCCCACACAGGGTGGCCACTGCCAGGGACACACACGGGACATGCCTGGGAAGGCTGTGGCTTGTGACACCTGTGGCCCAGCAAACCTCAGTATCCTGAGCTGATTTCAGTGGATTTGCCCTCGTGACTCAGAGGGACGTGTGAGGAGTTAGACATGGGATAGCTTGGCATTTCTGCTAACGGGGGCTGACAAACAGGGTTTTAGTTCCATGCTGGAACTACCCTTGTAGCTGTTCATGGAACAGTTTATCCAACATGGTTTCTCTCAGGGAGAAGGATCCTTTCCCTTCTAACACTCATGGGTCAGAGGACTGTGGGGATAGCTGTCCTTCATTCCATTATGGAAAAAGAAGAAGACAGTTGTTTTGTATACCATGCATGCAGCAGGAAACAAAAGGCCAAATATAGTCCTAATTTACACAAGGAGAAAGAGCTGAGAGAGGGTACTGTGGTCTCATCTCAGGGGTCTCACTCTGCTCCAAGCACAAAGCTGGCTATCCTAAAGCAAACCTAACTGTTTGCAGCACACGACCTGGAAACAAAATTAGGGTTTTTTCTGGGTCCAGCATGGTTTTGGTTACGTGGCAGCAGTGATTGGGAAGTGAGCAGGAGCTCAGCTGCATTTTTAGTTCAGGTTTGTGCAACTGTACTAATTCTCAGCCTCAGCAGCGCAACCTTGGCAGTGTCTGTGCCTCGGTTTTCACATCACTTGCTCTAAGTTTTTTTTAAATGCAGTTGCTGCAATTATAGAGGAAATAAAAATATTGAAACTGGAGGACTAGCCATTGTCATGAAGCAGAAATCCAGGGGAAATTAGACCTCTCAGAGTGAGTGTGGATCCCACTGCTCCCAAGAAGCACTTTGCTCTTTCAGGGCCTGAACTGACCAGCAGAATACATTTCTGGTATTTGGAGGGGGCTGGCAAGGGCTGGGCAAGAGAAATGTCCTGCTTTCATAGACTTGGTGCAGAGTTGCTTAAAATTAGAAGAATGGGGAGTCTCTAATTTTATTTCTGAGCAGTATCTCAGACACCAGTACCCCAGACTGTCAGGCGTGTGGCCCCAACATCAACTACTGTTGCTGTTCAGACCTGACAATGAGCCCACGGCAACATCTGTGGCTGATCCTGCAGACAGCTGCCAGCAGGACTCCTGTCACGCCTCATCAGAGCTACGAGAGGTCCACAGGACACTCGCCATCCTCCTTCCATGTTCTCCAGAGACAAAGAAACACACAAAGACACCTGCAACATTCTTTTGTCTTTTTTTTTTTTTAATTATTCCTTCATATTCAAACTTCACAAACAGTGTGAACTTGTACAATACCTCAGAAAGTGAAACTTACAAAAAAAGTGCTGGTAACATTAAAAAAAAAAAAACAAAAAACAAACATCATTCTTAGCAACATCAATTACTCTTCCACACAAAACAGAAACCTTGTAAAATTTATTTCCGTATTTTTTTAAGGCGTAATACTTCCGTATAAAGTATATGCAAGAGATAAAACTTCACAGTATTCCAAAATGTCACAATAATAATAATAATAATATAGTATAATGAAGCGCTACAGTTAATTTTCTTTTTTTATTTTTTTTTCCTGTTTTAAATAACAAATACAAGTCACAGGTAAATATACGTGAGAAAAATACGAGGCTAATATTAAATGGCAGGTAAGGATACTCTCACTGTAAGAAAAAACTGGCAGGATGTGTGTATTTATTCTATATTTTAAAGCACTTGATAGAAAAGGCGTATGCAAGGTAATTTTTTTTTTTTTTTAACAATTTTCTATTTGCTTGTTTTTGATAACTGACATACCATTTACAGAGTATAATGAGAGAAAAAAAAGGAACTTAACCCCTCAAAACTTTCGACCTGCTCTTCACATCGTCACAAAGGGTGTTTCTGGAGAGATGCCTGTACAGCTGCGGGGTGTGTGTGTGTGTGTGAGGGCACAGCGGTGCATGCAGGGCTGTGCGGGTGCGTGGCTGTCTCACCGGGGCCTGCAGGGATCCATGTCCTGCGCGGGACCTCTGCCAGCTGCGGCCAAATCCTGAAATCTCCACGCTGGCAAGACGGCGCCCGAGGTCATCGTCGCTGGTTGCCTGCGTCAAGACTTCAGGATTCAGGCCTGGCTGCAGTTCCCCATCCGCTCGGCATCCATTGACTGCTGGGAATTCCTTTGGCCCCAAGAGGAAAATGTCCAAGTTGTAGTTTTTAGGAGAGCGTGTACTCTTCCCTCCGCCATGTAGCTCCCAGCCATGCAACAGAGCAAAGGCCAACGGAGGAATTTCCGCCTGGGTCCCAGCCAGCCCCGCGAGGAATGGGAAATGCAGATGGATGTGCCCGGGGGAGCCCACGCAGCACTCCGGCCCCCGCACGCCCCTGCCCGTGCCCACAGCAGCCACTCGGCCCACGGGGAACAAAAAGACAGCAGATAGCATTAACACATCAGTAAGGTGCTCAAAGAAAAAAAGGCAGCTCCCACTCCTGGAATGGGAAGCCACATAAGGTGCTTCAAAAAGTTTTTTTTTTTTATTTTTATTTTTTTAAATTTTTTTTTCAGTTTCAGACATTTTAAAAAAAGGACTGATTGAGCATGTAGTACGTGAGAGCAAGGCCGAGAGTTTTGAGATTTCTAACATCCTCCATAAATAAGCGCTTCCTCAGGGCAGGATGCATTTTTGTTTGCTTGCTTTGTTGTTTTTTTGTTACCTTTGTGGTAGATTAGTTTAGATGCAATTTTATTTTCATACAAACCAAAAAAAAAGTAACAAACCAACCCAATGTGAGAATTAGCATAAAAGTCAAACTGTGTTATTGGGCTGAGTTTTTGTTTTTGTTTCTTTTTTTTGCCCATTCATTCATTTAGCACCGTTCCTTTTTATTCTGGTTACAACCCAATTCCTTCTGTAATTACTGAACGTACAGAAAGGACCAAGTAGTTGTTTTTATTTTTTGTGATCTGTTTCAAGAGCCCAACCATAATTCCTCTGCTGCTGCTGTGTTTGTGTAGCATCTGGTTTCATGAGCTTAAGGAGAAAGGTTAGTCTGCTGATATTTAAGGTTGACGTGTGTGTTTGTATGCATACACATTGTTCTATACATACACACTGCATGGAGTACATTGGAACTGGAGATAAAGTCAACTGGGTTCAAACACATATGCACTGTCTTCCCCTATGTATTTGAAACAGTCTGGAGCTTTGATTTGATTTCTTTTTTTTTTTTTTTAAAGTGCATTTAAAGCAAAATAACTGGCATTCACATACCCCATGGAAAACATGATTGCAGTGGAAAGCATGAGCATGCTGAACTCCTTGGACTTGACAATGCCAAAAGCAAATGGGGCAGTGACAGGCCTCAGTGTAGGCAGCTATTCTTGGGCAGCACCATTGGCAAGGAGGGAAGGCAGGAGGTGGTGGAAGGGCAATTGCTTTAGAGGTTGAATATTTGAACTGTTTCCAATTCTGACACAGCTGTGTCATTCCCAATACAGCTTCCTTTATGATGGTTAATGACCTCTGTCTTATGGATGTACCCATCTGACTCTCCCTAGTTCTGTCTTTTATCGTCTGTGTGTCCCGAGTGCCAGCGTCTATGAGGAATAAGGCACTGTTAAAATCAGAGTTTTACAAAAGATGCAAAATAATCCAACCCTAATAATCCCAACTGCCCACACTGCTCTCCTCCCCCTCCTTCCCTTTTCTGGGGGGAAATATTGCATGTGATAAGAGTCTATTCTTATGTTCGCTATATGTGTCAAAAGTAGGCCTTGGACAAATGTTTTAAATCCATCAGCACCAAAGATGGGTAGGAATGCACCCTTTCTCTTGTATGTATGTGCACACATGCTGACTTTTTAATTAGGAGAGGGTGAATAACTACACCATTCCCATGCTGCTCCTCCCAGGCTTCAGAGCCGAGCATAAAAAAATAAACTTCCAATCCCCCCTCCACAATGTCTGCATTTACTGGATCATTTATGGAAGCAATTGAGGGGTTTTTCATTCCACCACCTAGGTGCTGGAGGTTTTACAGGTGGATTTCTGAAAGGGCAAGCTCCAGGAAAGCCTGCGTGTAGCTTCTTGCTCTGCAGGGAAACAGCACAGGTGGGTGCCCACCCTTGTGCTTGCCTGCTGGACAGACAGACACCTCTCAGGGGCTGCTTTGAGCTGATTCTTACAATCAGAAAAGCTTCTCCAGCAAATTTGGCTCCTCTGTGGAGTCAGGGACACTGACTGTGCAGTGGGCAAGTGTGCAGAGAAGCTGGGTGGCAGTTGGGTCCCTGTCTTTGCCCATGAGCAGCTGTGGATTGCAAGCTGCTTTTCCATTGTGCCAATGTGCTCTTTCCTCTCCATGGTTCTGACCTGGGAAAAAGCGATGTTCCAGTAACTGGGTGGGGTTCATTTGCCTTAAAACCACTGCAGTCAGCCCATCATAACGTGCATTTGCTGGGGCAGCTAGTATATCCTTCTCCTGCTGTAATGTCCATGAACTACCTTCCCTTCCCTGTGCCAGGATCCCACTGGCTCTTCTCACCTTTCACCAAAGGCTAGGGCTGCCTCATAAAGCAGAGTATAGTTGAAAATGAGAAAAGCAAGCAGACAGTAGGAGTAATAGCAAAGAAAACATGAGACCAGACGGTCCAGCATTTAAGCTCTAGGCTAGTCACTTTAGCTACCATCACCAAAATGGACTGAGATTAAAGGAGTCTAAACTGCTATGGATTGGATTTTTAGAAGTGACACAAACCTCGGGCAGGAAATGAGTTGCCTTTTTTTCTGTTAGTGGTTTAAGTCATCTTGATAAGGCCACAAACTGCATTTGTCTTGTCAATGTGACTGAAAATGGCATGATTTGAAATTGAGGGAGTGCTTCACAAAGCTAGGATAGAAATGGGAGAGAAGAGCCACCACATGCTCACTGCAGCTGAACTGTAGGAGAGAGGAGCCTCTGAGGAGGTGGTGGTGGAGGGTGTCTCCTTGGGAAGACCTGCTACGTGTGGAAAGGGAAAGGAGCTAATAGTATCTCCCTGCTCCCTTTCCTCTCACCACCACCTTACTGTTTTGATGGACACCTAAAGACAAGTAGCACTTCTAAAGAGCCTCCTCCTGTTGTCTCTCACATGTGTAAGTTGGGGAAGGGGAGGAGGCTGGTATAATTACAAAAGGGGAAAAAGAAGGCACATGATTTTACTCAGTCCTGACTGAACCCACATTTTGAAAGCAAGGGCAGTTTAGGTGGAGGGCAAAAAAGTGCTCAGTGGAGCGGGTGCTCACTGAGAAGAAATCTCAGGGCAAAGGAAGCAGGAGAATAAAAAGGAAAGGCAGGAGAAATGAAGGCCACATTCAGCTTTCTGTCTGCTTGACAGTCTCAAGATTTGGCTGTATTATTGTCCAGGAAGGAAAAGAGTCTGGTTGGTCTCAAATGTAGCCCAGTTACATATCTCCAGTTTTTGTTATGGCTGTTGGTGTCTTCCTCTTTCCCTTTTCTCCAGTCCCATGAATACCTGGAGTACTGCTTTAGTCTTTTAAGCCTGTTCTTCAAACATTGAGAACATGGCCCACCTATTTGGTCACCCTCAGCCTCTACTCCTCCTCCAATCCAGACCAGTGACCAAACTGAGTAGTGTTCCCTGCTGGGCACCCCCACTGCTGGGGTGCCCAGAAAAGCTTTATCAGCGATGGGAAACACAAACCAACCTCA
This sequence comes from Rhipidura dahli, assembly GCA_013399225.1. Taxonomy (NCBI): domain Eukaryota; kingdom Metazoa; phylum Chordata; class Aves; order Passeriformes; family Rhipiduridae; genus Rhipidura; species Rhipidura dahli. The sequence goes on from VXAC01009470.1 coordinate 238,135, forward strand.
TGGTTTCAGTGGGGTTGGTGAGTTGTTCACAAAAGCCACGGGCAAACCAAGGGAGCTGTTGACTGAGAAACGGATGACATTTACAGAGGTCGATATGAGCATCGCGTCTCTCAGTCACTTTTCCCTTGCACACTGCCACGTCCAGGTACCGTAAGTCTTCTGTCTCCTCCAGTGACTGCAAGCCTTTCTCATTTCTGTGGTAGATGGGAGAAGGAGTAGAGCTGATGGTCCAGCTTTAGAATTCCAAAACAATGGAATTTCCTAATTTTCCCCCAAGTCTCTGACTCAAAAATGCATTTAGTTTCTCTATCCCCCTCCTGCTATCCCCTCCAAATTTGCTCAGGAAATCATAAGGCAGAGTAATGAGAAGTAGGATCACCAACAGCTCTATGAAGACACAGGGTGGTAAAATGCTTCCCTACAAACTCACAGTCCAGTGTTTGTGACATTTCATAAATAACTTTTTTTTTTTTTTAAAAAGAATAACACAAGAACAATCCCTTTACTTACTCATCTGAAACAAAATAAACAGCAGTGGCTACAAACTTCTTCTTGTAACAATTACAAAAAAACTCCCAACAATACAATTCCCCAACTTTTAACACGCGCCTTGGATGTTTTTTTAATGTTAAACCTCAAAACTGCAGCATATCCTTAAGGGCAAACTTTTCAATTAGTTTTTTCTTTCTTTTCTTTTTTTTTTTTTAAATAATGTGTTCACCAAAAAGAAAAAAAATTCCACAAAACAGTCTTGTACCAAGAAAATGCATTCAAAAATAGAAAATACTACACAACAAAAATATGTACCCTTCCTTTCCAAAAGAGTCTTCACAAAAATGTAGAAAAATGCCAACCATTTTTTACCTTTCCTGAACACTTAACTTTCAACCTAGGGCACAATTATTTATTGACTTATAATGTCTGTTTTTGCATAAAATATGGAAGATAAAAACCAACTATCAGGACTGTGAAGTTACAAACAACACCTCATTATTCTCCCCACCCCACATTCCCTCCTTAGAAAACAAAACAGAGAAAGCCAATGTTTCAACAACTGATTGAAAGTCGTCAGGTTAGGGGAACCCATCAGCTGATATGGGGATTCAAAGATGCTGGCATAACAGGAAAATCATCTGTCTTTTAAAATGTATGCTTTTTGCATTCATCTCAACACGAGTCTCTGCCCTGCTGTACTCAAATGACCAGGCACTATGGAGACAGGACACTGCCCGGCACGGAAAGATCCGGGAAGAATTTGGGGTCAGGAGCCCAGGGACCGCACGCGGGTGTTTCACTTGCAAAGAACTCTTTCCATTTTGAAAGACAGAGAGGATGTTTCCATATGCCTTAAAAGTGCAAGGGCCATTTCTGGATCATAGTAGTTAAATATGCAAAAGTTTTACTATGCTTAATAGTCAAGTCCATTTTTCTGGCAAAGGCAAGCCAGAGATAGATCACATCAGTTCACGGCTGGGAGTGGGTAACAGCTGAAAGCTGGTAGGCAAAAAGTGTCACACCAAGGTGCATCCAGAACTGATTTATTCAGTGGGAAAGTGTTTTGCCTACCTTGAACATCGTTCAAGGGATATTATGTGATTAACACAGCCAAAAGACCAACTGTTTTGACAGCAAGAAACTCTAGCAGTGGGGACTTGGGTACTATGGGGAAGGCAGCTGTATCTTGCATGCATGTGGCTAAATCCATCCTCTGTGTACCTCCTTTGACTTCATTGCAATTACATCTGCTTGCACCAGGGATGAATTTGCCCCATGTGGTTCTGGATTTTATGTCTGTTGGCCATGTAGGAGCCCAACCCTGCAGAACACTGTGCTAGAATACTCCAGACTGCAGAGCTAGGATCAAAGAGGCTTCTCTCTTCTTCTGTTTGTGATTGTTTTTTTTTTTCTAGCATATCTTTTAAAGGATGCTTCCATAACAAGAAGGAAGAGGGGAGCTTTTCCTTAGTCTTTTCCACTGCGTGGCTGTGTGTTTTCCTTTTTTCAAATGGCAAAATGTGTTTGTGTTTACTTCCAGTGCATTTTTTTCTCAACAATTCAAAACAAAAAGGAAACATTATTTTTCCCATCCTTCAAAAGGAAACAAAACCAAAACAGACCAATAAAGTACAATACAATAAAAATCAGGCATTATAAAAGACAACATGATGTGCAACAGCAATACCAAAGAAATAAAAATAAAAAAAATATATATATTAGGATACAGGTATGAACGAGCCAAGAAAGCTATCTAACCCCACTACTGGATGATTGATAAGCATTGGTTAAGAAATACGTAAGGCTATTCTGAGATTTCTAACTTAACACAGTTAACCACTGCTTCTCTCACACCTTCACTTCCTAAATTTTTCACCTTTCACTCACTGGTCTTTTATGTCTTGAAACTGATTTTTTTTCCTTTTCATATTTTTTGGTCTACAGTAGAATTACATGTTAATAACATCAGCAAAACAAAACTCAAGCTTGTTGTGAGAGTAAGTTGGTGCCACATCCATGATGCAGAAGAAAGAAGACAGACAACAGAACAACCGCATTCAGTTTTTCACACACAAAGCATATTCGAGGGCAACAGCATAGTTGACCAAAACAAGTTTGGAGGGGCAAGCAGCAGAAGCTGTAGGTTTACAACTACACCACCAACCAGAGACTGGTCTTTCACCTTTACCAATGTCCTCGAGGACAACAGTAGCTCAGTTGCCATGTGGCTTTGCCATTTTTGTCATCTGGAGCAACAGCTAACCTGACATCTACTTCACCACTAAATGCACACCTGGTTTGATGGAAAACCAAACAGAAAAGAAAAAGTAAAAGGCTCCTAGCTGAGGCCAAGTGTATCTCTTGGTCACACTGGCTGATGTGACAAATCCTCAGCCAGTGGTACACTAGGATCAATGAGAGAAGGCATCTGGCTGGCAGGTCATTGGGGAACAGTTTTGAAGAGAACTCAGACTGTCTAAGGTGATGTGACAGATGCTTAGCCTCCTCCATTACGGGAAAAGTGATGAACACTGACAGGTTACGCTGGGATCATTCTGTTAGTATAAATTCTCTTAGTTCAGCAGGGGTGAGAAAGCATACGTTCTCTGCTGCTTTTGAATTGCCATTGTAAATGTCAGCATCACCAGCCACCAGAAATGCATTCTCTACAACCTTGGCTACAGTACTGTGACTGAAGCTCCATTGTGATTCCTGGCATTTTCTTTTTCTGTGGAACTTCTGAAACATACATTTTCCTCAAGGGTAAGCTCTGAAATTATTATAATGTTGAAAATATCGCTAGCATTTTCTTGAACTATAACTATGCCACAGTCCCAGCAAAAACTCAAGCTGATCCTCAGTAGTGCTTGTCAATATTGAGGAAAGGAACGTACAGAAATAAGATGATCAATCAGTACAGGGAAGTTCTGTTTTGGATCTAGCCCACTGGCCAAAGGGATATACGTTCAAGAGAAAAGGTGCAACAATGAAGCAGGATGACAAATGGACGAGAATTATGGAAGTTAGTGTTTCTCCATCTGGAGAAAAAATAGGGCATTAAGTTATGCGGCATGTCTAGTCAGCAACATATGTTTTGGCTTCTTAAAATAAACCTCAAGTTATCCTTGGTTTCTCAGTCAAGCACTGTCTACATGGGGCTATAGTACCATGCTGAAAAAAAGAAAAGAGTTTGTGCTATATTTAAATGTAGTTCCAGTTAAACTAGTTTCAAACTGACCATGTAAAAAGAAACAACTTATTTAAAAGCCATTGAAATTGTACAATCACACTTATGCCCAGGAACTGGTATGGTTGAGCACTGTAACTGAGTGGGAACATAAGCTGGACTGTGGCTTTTAAAAAATTGTTTGGTTCCTGTTTACATGGACTAGACAGTTCTTTTGAAACTGAGTCAGCTGGAATCAGGTTTAAACAGGCTGAATTCAAACCCGGATTTGGAGCATGGCTCAAAGCCCACTTCTTCAGGTTGCAGTACTTTAAAAAAACTAGTGCAAATGGCATCTTATCACAGCATTGCAAACATGCAGTGTTCCTCTCCTTGTCCAAATATGGTTGCCATCAGGTCACACCACAAGGGAGGAATATGCAGCAATCAGTCAGCCGGAACAGCTCAACCTACAGAAGTTCTTTATTTTACCACAGCAGGAAAGGCACTCTGGACACAGCAGGCTCAGTAAACCCTCAGCTTCACTTTTTTTCTGGAGCAGTCCACTACTCCTCTTTGACAATGCAAATCCATTCTGACAGTAGCAATATATGCAGCTGCCTTAAACAAGGAAACAAAGAAAAACTCACCTAAACAAAAACCAGGAGTATTGGCTCATTACATGAATTAACTTCAGCAGACAGACTTCATTTCTTCCCATATCTCAACTCTGTAGCTGTCACTACTCTTATGGAAGCAAATGCCACTTTACAAAATAAAGGTGCTCTCCTGCCTCTGTATTATGCTGGCTCTCAAATGAACTGTGCTTTTGCTGGGCATCCACTGACTCATTACTGGAAGTTGACCTTCCAGTGGTTTTCATCTTAGAGGGCTCCTGCAGATGGCAAAGAAACAGACTGCATGTTCCATTGTCCCACTTACTTTCAAGGGAAGAGTCATTCAGTAGTTAATCTAACAGTACATCAGGGCATACGTATCTCCAGTTCTTCTCTTCCAGTCCTTTCAAGCCAGGATGGCTGAAATCAAAGAGTGGAAATCTCAAAGCTCACCAGAAAAAACACATCCATAACTCCAAAGTCTCTCCTGGTTCCAGACAGACTTGTTGCTTCCCACCCAACACCTGCCTCTTGTATACCACTCCTCCTCTAGTTCTTGACACTTTTGTCAAATGAGACAGCCCAAGAGACTGTTCAGCAGCAATCTGCTTTGCACTGTGCTCTCTGGGAATGGTCTGTGCTACCCACGTCTTGGTACTAATGAAGCCAAAATATCTTAGCTTCAAATATAAGCTGAAATTCAGGGCATAAATAGATTTCTAGTTCCCCAATTACTCTAGCCTTTTATCAGAAATTGGATGAGTACCTCCCCATTTTTTGTCTATGAAACCCCTGTGGTACATTAGACAGGTGATCCCTCCACTACAGGACCAAAGCAGATGCACTCACGTTTTACATTCTTCTCCCAGTTTCTCTACAAAACATTTTTCAGGATCCTGTTTTAGCATCTGGCTAAAGTTGTGATTACAGTCTTACTGAAGAGATTCACCACAAAATTTTGAGCATTTATAGATCACAAAGAGCTACAGCAGAGATGGATCTTGCTGCACATTGCTACTGGTTTAGTTTTTCTCATAGTGTGCTTGTTGCAAAATTAATGATCAAGGTATAAACCAACATGCATCTTGACTGTAAAAATATTTTCCAACTTAGCATTCCATTTGGTTCCAGCTGAAAGCCTTCACAATGCTAGAATATCTGTTTAAGGAGAGAAATCAGAGAGAAGAACTTAAAATGCTAGATGGCACCTTTGCCTAAGCAGGAATATTTGAAGGTATGTATTGAATTCCACACCACCCCTTCTTTCCCAAATGTCCCTCCTGCTTCCTCTACCCCAAAGGCTTGATTGGAACACCTGTACTTGAGTGTTCAGGATGACTTTTTATTGCACTGTTCCCATAACAGCCTTGGAAAGACGTGCTTTGTTTCAGTGACCTTCCCCTTTGGTAAGTCTGCTTTGTGACTTCACTTCTTGAGCTGAGAGATCCTGCTTTTACTGAAGGGATGCTAATCATAGTCAAACCTCTGGAAGAGATTCTATCCAACAGTGGAAGTTTTGACACTGGAACTGGGAATTGGTGTCTTAATGGTGAAGCCTTCCGCTGGCTTACACAATGAGCAGTTCTCTTAACTTTCTCACAGCCCCAAAGAACGCTCTCTACAAAAAGGGGAGAAAAGATCTGTAGCACCCAGAAACTTGTGATGCCTTTTCAGTTTCTACTATAGTGCTTTATTTATTTATTTTAACAAAAGATATCCAATACAGCTGTCTCAGTGTCTGACTATTTGCTTAAAATAAAGGTAACCCCACCTGTCTTTCAACCTGGTCAGGTTTATGGTACATCCTGTTTTCTGTGCCTATCCCTTTTTCTTCTCCCTTCCTGCTTAATGGCCCCTTCCAATCCCACCACATGTAAATACATTTCAGTAGTGCAATGCAGTGCAGTGCAGTCATACTTAGTGCAAAAAATAAAAAGCCTTATCCAGACCAAAAAAGCACAAACTCCCTCCCCACCCCACCCAGCCCCAAGAAATCAGCTCTCAGTAAAAGTATATGAATGCCCCTAAACAAAGGGGGATTTGCAGTCTCCCAGCCACACTTTCACGTGCCTCATTTTCTCTCCTCCCAGTCGATGTGGAAATCTCATTAACAGATAGGACATTTATCAAAAACAAAGTCAAATGACAGAAATCAGAAAGGAGACAAGCCATTGTTTGGGGGCTGCAGAAAGAAGAGAGAACTAAATGGATACAGCAAAAAAGGTCAGTAGTGGTTTTACACAAAGTTGTCTGATGCAACCTTTGCAAGGGCACACCTTGAAAAGGGCATGTGTAGGTGTGGATAAAAAAAATTAAAAAGCTTCCCTGTTCCAAATATACAGTCCCTATTTTAACAGTGCCCAAGCTAAGGTTCTGTAGTGCAATCAACTTTTCAAAGTGGCAGCTCTTTGTGGCCACCCTAAAACAATTGGACAGATCAACACTAACTTCAATTTTATCCTGCTCACATAGGCACACACATGCATGTACAACTCCCTCCTCCATCCTGCAAATACTTGGGGATATATATAAAGTATTTTTTTCACAGCCCATCCAGGGCTATGGTGGGGAAAGCAGGAATTTTAGCAACAGGCATATACACTCTTAGGAACCTCAAAACGAAAACTTAAAAGGAAAACAAAATAAAGCTCACTAATTACAAAGGCAAGCAGGTTACTGAATCCCAATCAGATCATACCTGCCCTCGCCTATCTATCTCTCTTAACAAAATAAAACATCTGCCAGGGCTTGCCACTCATTAAGATATCACTTGGGAAAACACAACGAAGACTTTGGGGTGTTCACCGGTTTGGAGGTTATAACTTCATTTTAGACAGCCACAAAAGCTTCCATCAAACCCTTGTAACTACTGGAAAGGAGTGCAGGGAACCACCAAAACAGTGTAAGAGGCCATATCAGGGAAGGAGGAGTAAGAAAGGGAAATGTATGGAAAGTGGAACACAGTAGGGCAATGCTGCTGCTGCTACACTAATCCACTGTAATTGCTCAGTATATCAAGGAATACTGCATGCTGCTTCATGTGGGTTCAGGCACATGCTTCCTCTTGCCTTCTGCCTCTTCTGTCACTCCCAGTCCCTTACTGAAGATGGTAGCCCACCCCAGAATGTAAACAAAAGCAAATACCAACAGATAAACCAAATTACAACCAAGAAGCAAGTTTCTCTTTTTTTTTTCTCTTGCAAAGACACTGTGCCCTTACCTCCAGGCAGGTGCGCTGTTTCAACCACATGCACAGAAATAAGGAAAGAACCTAAGAGAAAGAATCTAAATAGGGGTGCAGGGATCCTGAATATCTACCTCTAAACCAGAAAAATGCCAGGCTGCAAGGACTTTTTGCTGTTTATCTCTACCAATGAGCCTATAATGAAAAATAAAGAGTGCGCAATGGAATCACTAGGCATGGCAAAGGGACAGTACCTAAACCCACCCTGGGTGCAGAGCTCCAGTGGTGCATCTCATGCCCGAGCATACATGAGAAACGAAATGAGTAACACTTGCCAGCTGTTCTGTAAAGTCTACAAACTTCAATTTAGCCACTATAATCAGCAGCAATGGTTTCTTTTGCTATTCAGCTGCCTGTACTTCAAGGGGGTCCTATGTTTCTGCTGAAATGCTGTTCACACTATCCATTGTCCTGCATACCCAATGCAGTAGCACTTTTTAAAAGTCTACAAAAAATTTGATGTATAGTCTGAATTTGCAGTTATGCAATCAGATATTATAAAGAAACAACTTTATTTTACCTGCATGAATTGGTGACCACCATAACAGAAAAGGTATGGCAAGAGCAATTCTGGGTAAAGCAGTCAGAAATGTGAAATCAACTCCAAATATCCAATACCCAAACGCTTTTACATTGTTCTGGCAATAGAAAAGTGACACATCAAGGGTGTAAATTAGGGAAAAGGGATTGCTGTAAATCATATATCTACACTAGCTGTTGTGGCTCACTATTTAATTACTTAAGATAAACATACTATCACCAGTCAAACCCAAAGAAAGACTCAAGGCTATTTAGGACTCCCTGAACAAAGCAAGTTCCAAGCCTTGTCCAAGGGGAAGCAACTGTCATGCTCTGTAGGACTTTTCTGAATTAAGTCTCCCAGCAAGAAGGAGAGAATATGTCATCTCACAGCCCTTAATACAGGCAAAATCTGCCTGGTGGAGTGAAATCAAATCTTGAGTCAGTTTTATGAAGAGTAGAAACTTTGGGCACAAACATGCTAAATTTTGCGGAACAGTCCTGTAGCATCTTAAATAATGGATATGAAACTATTTTTTAGGACTGTGGCTTTCTGTATGACTACATATGCTTTCTCTGTCAGAGAAAATGGACTCAAGCCAACAGAAGGGGACGTGAGTCCTGCCTGCAGAATTTGGCCCACAGAGTATTGGTCCAATCAGTTTTCAGGATTAAGCAGAGACCTCACTGATGCTGACAAGAAAAGTCATGCAGTACATCCTGCCTGAACTAAGGAGACTTTTTATATTATGTTTGACAAACAAAAGTTCATTATGGGTGAAGTGAATGGGAAATAACCAATTTTCCACTTCAATTCATTGTAAGAATTTCTTTGAACTTGAACTTTGGAGCAAGGATCTAGGGAACTGATTGTTCAGAACATACAACACTGGGAATAAATTCCAGATTTAAAGGACCCCTATGAGTTTCACAGCAGTCCCAGCTACATCCTGGCATTAGGACAAAGGAAACAGGACATCCCGAAAGACAATGAAGCTTGCTGAAGATACTTGTGAAAAAGTAGTTCTGACACCAATAAATATGGTGGCACTTCTTTCACCAATAAATAGGAAATATAAAATTTTTACAAGTTATTCATACATCAAAAAAAAAAAAAAAAAGAAAAAAAAAGAAGAGCAGCAGCAGATACTGGAGATTCATTCTTTTCCTCTAAGTGGCACAGGTGAAGAGCAAGTCCCTTGTATGGAGTTCAAGCATCTCCCTCTCCTGGGAGGCCCCCTGTCTTTGGTGCAAACACCCCCAAAGTGGGGGACTCTCCTCTTATTTAACCTTGCAGCAAAGAGCTTTAAAATCCCTTTCTGTCCCGGCCCAGTAGCACAGAGCAACATTCTCTTAGTACAAGGTTCTCCCTCTCGTGGCGACAGTGTTACCTACTTCAACGGTTGTGTTCCTCAAAAGCTGTACAAAACAGAAAAGAAGTGCAAAAAGGAGCTGAATATAAATGCTGCCGACCACAGAAATGTGAGACCATTGCTTGCATTAGCTCTGGAAGTTTACTTGGTCAATGAGGAGATGGAAAATGAAAGTAATAATGAAAACCATATACTAGAATAAAGCTAATATTTGGACAGTCTTCCCTTGATGATTATATCGTTCAAGGAAAGTCACCAATGCAAGAATCTATAGAACTGTAAAGTTGACATCACCTCCTGTTTTCTCTCTCCTTAGCAAAGCAGAAAATATGCATATATGAAATGAGTTTCTTAAAACAACACAATTCTCAAGATCAGTATTTCTTCAGAGAATGAAAAAGAAAGGATACATGTTCAAAAAAAGCAAGATTTCTGGAATCACAAATGACTGACTGTCTTTTATGTAGAAGATATGTTAAAATAGTGTTCACCAGCTGATTATTTTGTTAGTTTCACTTTCCCTTAGGCAATTGTATCTGTACACACTGCATTCTAAAAGTACAATCTCTAGTGTGGATAATCTACCTGTTTGGTACCATCCTGTTTGTAAAACCACTTCTTAGCCTAAAAATATAAACTGTAAACTGTATAACATGCAAAATGAATTGAGGTGTTTAAAAAAGCATTAGGAAAAATAAAAGGCAACAAGGAAATTAAATCAAGAAACACATTAAACTAGTATTTATGCTAAATGAATTACTGAACCTTACAAAGGATTAGCAGGGCAAGTGTGGAATGGGTATGCGGCCATTTAAATGATCTGGTATTCTCAGTAAAGTGAGAACACTCTCTACAGAAATATGTATGATTCAGCATTCAGTCAAAGGAAAAGGCAAAGAGCATGGTCAGAAAATGTGGACCACTGAATCAGCACTCTGTTGCAGGAGCTAACTGGAATTAATTTGGGAAATGGCACCTGTTTGGCTTCATGGGACAAAGCCCATCCTTCATGAGTAAAGTAATCTAGTTTTGTTACCTGTGTGATTAATATTGAGAGGATAGTCTCCTCCTTCCCTTACAAACGGGTATACACAGAGTAAAGAAAAGCCAGACTTAGAAATCACTGCTGGAAGACCATAACTTTTAAACTGCAAGTAGAAAGAAAAAGAATGTGGTAGTGGCCTCCACGTATGTGCAAATGGCAGATGACAGGAGACTATAAGGAATGCCGGCACTTGATTCCCATTCTTGAAGTTCTCATTTTAGTATCCCACGCTGTGGCATAGGTAACTCTTTCTTCTCACTCCAAAATAACTTTACTGATTTGCAGTGACAAAGATTTGCTCACTCTCAGTGAAAACACAGTTTGTAACTGATGTGACCATCTCTCATTTCTTCCAGTCTTCACAGGTAGGAGAAACGAGACAAAATGAATACCTCCTTCACAACCCCCATCCACTTGATTTTGCACATTTTCACTTAGGAGTGATATGTTATCGACCAAAGGAATGAAGGTCAGATGAATTAGATATACCTGAATTTGAAAAGCAAACAAATTTCCATGCCCTCGTAAGTCTGCACTCTTACTAATTTTGAATCAAGACTTGCTGCTTGGGCCATCTGTTGCAAGGTGAGAATACAGAAATGACACACAGAGTCATGAGGCTTGGGTGTCAACCAGCTGTTCCTGGGCTATTTGGATCTAGATGTTGACATATGCCTAGTGACATTTTTTCAGCAATTCTGTGGTGACAATTCAAGTCCAGTGGGACTGACCCAAAATTCAGAACCAACAGGAAAGCGCTATGAAGATGGTAAAGGGAAAATTCACCTTGAAAAACTTATGAACTGAAACTAAAACTTTCAGAGATTGTTTCCATTTGAAAAAGGGGTGATCAAGTGGATACATAAGGATCTGATTGGGATGTATTAATAGTGGTGGATGGAGGTATTCATTATTCAATTTCTGGCCACATTCTGCAAAACTATACAGAGAACAATGTTTCTTCTACCCCACCCTAGTGCAGAGGATAATTTTAGGAAATCTTTAAGAAACAGGACTTGGAAGGAGTGAAAGACCACTTTCGGCATCTTTCTCCAAGGTTAGGAATGGAAGAGGAAAGTCTGACATACACTTTTACAAATGAAATAACAGGATATCTTAGAAGAGAGCTTATAGGTAACCTTATTTGTCTTGATTAATTGTTCTTCTGATATGAAAGGGTAGCAGGGAACAATCTCTAATTTTTTGTAGAGCCTAATACTGTTTTACCTTTTCTTTAAAAAAAATTACTTTTCTACATCTTACTACATAGAGATTTAAAAAAAGCCTGAAAAATGCTTGTAAAGACCATAAAGAAGCCAATAATATGAAAAAGCACAATAGAGCTGTAATAATTATTGGTAAATGCTTCAAATAGCTGCAGCAGTTGATTGGGTTGTGAATGATACATGTGAAAAATTATTTTTCTATGATCGTAGGCAGATGCAAAAGTTAAATGATTATACTATGTATATATATTGATATAGAATTGCTATATATATTGTGTACTGTATGTTCTAGCTTTCAGAAATACTGTATTGTAGTGTACTGTACTTAACTAAGCAGACCTAAATAGCAACTTGTCATTTTCCACAAAGTCACTAGTACTGTTAACAAAAACCAAAGTCTATTTTCTCCAGTAAAAGAAATACATACTGTTACAGTCACAGACATTTTGACTATAGAGAGACAATGTACATTTAACCAAAGGAAAACCCCAAACCAAAATAAAAACCTCACCCCAAAATCAACCAGCCAAAACTGTTGCATTATTGTCTTATTCAAAAGGGGAAGGGATATGCCACCAATCTAAGAAGAAGAAGACTATTTACTCACATTTTATGACTGAAAATGAAAGAAAAAAGATATACCCCATAATCTTTAATTACCCTTTCTGGAACAAGGAAAATACCCATGTCAGGCAAAAGAGTTAGAAGAATAAAATGCTGCTTTCAAGGCCAGCATGATACCAAAATAGGCAGCTGTAGCTAAACATACTTTTTCACCCCACTAACTAAATGGGTGCAAAATGAGTTCTAAAAATCCTGCAGCTCTCTTGGATTACATACTGAGTAATCTTACTGACCAATTTCTTGTCCTCCTGAATATCTACTGATCTTCTAGACACACTGACCATGGTTCTGAAAAGTTTTTTGCAAAAACCAAGGGAGAGAAAGTTACTTGTTATTTATTAGTGACTGCACATTTGGAATGGATTATTCAGATTACATGTAAAGATATTCATAATCAACATGTTTCAGAGTACGTGAGGTGGGGAAAGAGCTGTTTGACATGGTGCTTTGGCAACTAGAAACTCCAGACCTGGAATATTCTGCTAACTATTTAAAGACTTGGTAATTTTTGACTGTTCTTTTTAAGGGAGCAAACAGGCAGGTTATTCTGCTTGGATTTTATTCCTTTGTCAGGTAAACCTGTTGAAACTGAACTCAACTCAAAAGTTTTGACTGAACTCAAAAGTATTATTCCAGAGCTGTCATCCTCCATGGATGCCTATCTCTGCTAGTGAAGCCTGCTGAGATGGACTGTTTTATTTATTTTGTGGCTGAAAGACCACATAAGGCTCTGAGAGGCACACTTCAGCCTTCCCTTCGGAATGGGTACTCACCAAAATACACTGGACCAAATTTGGGTGTCACATTTTTAATAAGGGCAAACATCTTATTAGGGCAAACATCCAACTAAGAGCATTTGACTAACAGCATGCTTTTTATGAATATATGTGTGCAAATATAGTGCATGAGTAGTGTACTTACTTTTCATTAGAGTCATGTACCAATGCTCCACAGTTAATGTTGTAATCCTTCTTTCATCTAAACCCTCCCCTGCATCTAAACCATGCATGTCCACACAGTTAGCAGCCTGTCTGTAAAGCCAGGAAGATATAACTGGCTCTCTCCCTGCACGTGCACACATCCACATGCACACTCAGACATACAACTGCATGCACATACAGACACACAGGCCATATAATTTGATTTTACTCGAAGATCCCATAGGTACCAACAGCCTACGTGACAAATGAAAGTAAAGGACTTAATGAGAACAATTAAAAGAAAGTTGGGCAGTTGGGTCAATGTAATCCTGCTTCTTGAATGTGGTGATCCTCTCTAATCAAGTATATATTCAACATGAGGGTTGAACTTCTAGGGAGCTTTATAACATTTAATGAAGGATATGACAATATGCAGGTGGCAAAAAGAGAAGAAGCAAAGTGAGATAGAAAAGATGCGTATTTAACATATAGATCTCAGAAAGGTATCTGTCAATTTTGTAGGAACAAGATCTCAGAAAGATTTTTTTTGCCTGTTTTGTAGGAACAGGACACTGCAGAACCAAATAGTTGAGCACAGCAATAAGTATCTAACTATGAGCTCTGCACATTCCTCAAGTGCCACCCAGAACTTAGCAAAAAACCACCAACAGGTCAACAGTAGGAAGCATGAACACTGTGGAAGTCTGCAGTTCTGTCTGGAAAGTACCTAAAGCAAGCAATGCTTTGCTACACTGGTACCACATTTTCCAGCAGAAAAGGCTCCAGTGGGGAACTCATGAAAGCATATGGGCTACTGTAATACCTAAACCAAATTTGACAGAGAGCATTTATGAGGGATGCTTGGGGTGTGGCTGCATGGTTATGAAGGAAATGTCACAGCTCAAAGAGGGCTCAAGTGCTAATAAAGTTTGCATGAGGAGTGAAAACAAGAATATGTCTATGGGCTGAACTGGGTAGAAGTTCTCACACGTGATGGGATATTGGTAGCTCTTTTGTTTGTGTAATGGTATTGTTGCAGCAAAAGGATATTTTTAGAATATGCTTTTCTTAAAAGGAATCACAGCTAAACTATTCAAGGAGGCTATATTTATCTGCAGTGACATGCATGCAATCCCAGAAGTGCCAATAGAGGTTGCACTGACAGAAATTCAGAACAGGATTTGTCACTTGAAAGTAGGCTTTTCACTGGATTTCTCTCTCATGAATTTCACTGGCATTGGAGAGGCTGGAGTCAAATCACATTGCCTTACTCCCGTATTGTTCATTTGGTTTAGGAAGAGTATTTACCCTCCCATGTTTTACAGGGACCTGATGCCAACCAACCCAATCAAAAGTAGATCACTTTGGAAGAGGAACAAACTTGGAGCCGTAACTGAAGGTAAGAAAGAGTGCAAAAGCACCATCCAATATGAAGAGACCGCTATCACTCACAACTATTCCTTTACTTCTTCCCTTCCCTTCCCTTTCAAGGAAGAAAACACAACATATTTTGTAAGAAGGGAACGTTTTAGATGAAACTTTGCTACATAAATACACTCCATACTGCTCAGATGCATTTTGGTTTTAAGGCAGCAATTGTCTATGAGGCTGTAATGTATTTAAGGCTGGAGTGTATTTGTTTGCCAAAAAAGTAGCTTAATGCTCTTTGCTTTTTGAAAAATAGTTGAGGACAAATGTGTAAACTGGGGCATTAAAATACAGTTAACAAAGTGTATAGAAGGCTCCACAGAGGGATCTGGAGGAAAAGAGGTTGAAGGGAAACCTCATCACTCTCTAAAACTACCTGAAAGGAGATTGTAGCCAGGTGGGAATCAGTCTCTTGTCCCAGGTTACAACTGACAGGATGAAAGGAAATGGCCAGAAGTTGTACCAGAGGAGGGTTAGATTAGATATTAGGAAAAATTTCTTCATTAAAAGGGATGTCAAGCATTGGAACAGGCTGCCCAGGAGACTGGTGGAATCACCAGTGTAGCACTGAGGTAAGCAAAGTTGGAACAGTAACAATTCTGGGGTTCTGTGATTGGTTTGCTTACCTCAGTGCTACACTTCATTTCCTAGGGGAAACACAAAGAGTTTTGTTGAGCATATGTGGCTGTGCACAAAAATCTCAGTTCACTGACTACAGGGAAAGTTGGTGAAGCTCACGTAGGTCTGCTGCTGGAACTATGATCGTGTCTAATATGAAAAAATGTGTTATAGCAGCAGAGTTCTGCTTATCTTGAGTTGGCCTCTTTTACTTTAAAAGGTACTAATGACCAGTTCTTGGGGAAATAGGCATTCAAAAACCATGACTTATTTTTCTCCTGATATGACTTTGCTAGAATGATGAGTAGAATATATTTGAGTCCTTTTATTTTTATATAAACCTAGAAACACTTTAATTAAGTTACCAATTGCAGCAAGAATAGTGAATTAAAGCACATTATGGGTTCAATTTACTTTTTAATCTTATTCACAGTACATCAGTCAACTCTACTTCTCCTACACTTGGACTCTCTCTTACTGCTTGTGAGTCAAACACTACTGCGGAGGCTAAAATGCAAAAAGATCAGCAACACTGCTAAATATATAATGTAAAAATATCTATGAATGTTTAACTTTGCATTTTTTCCACTAGAAACATAATTTTAAAATCAAAATTATCTAACAGTATCCTAGCAATTATAAACAGTAACTCAGAGAGGATATTTGTCCAGATACTGGCACATCTACACAGGGCAATAATTTTTTTGTTCACTGAAATTTCACATTTGTATCACTCTGCTCTTTCCACCTTAGTTACTCCTGATCTACAGCAGAGGGGGAGCAGAAATAACAACAATGAATGCATGATATTTTCTCAATTCTTAGAGGCATTAATCTAATTGATTAGTTATCAGCATTGGGAATAATTAGCTGGACATACACTAATACCTTATACATCTTGTTTCTGATTTAAATATTTTTCTTCAAAAAACAAAACAAAGATTCCCCCTTGTGCTGCCTTATAACAACAGAGAGTTAAGTATTCTAATTTTTCAAACAGGTTGTCTCCCTTGTGGACCAAATTCCTCTGTTTCATGCTAGAGAAGGCATAACCCACTTTTTTTTTTTTTTTGTCAGTTTGAAGAATATGCACATACCTAAAACTCTTTCCATATTTCCCAGCTTAGTGGCCTCCTTTGCTCCGGCTGAAATGAACTGGATCACTGAGTAGCTTTAAAGGAAGCTAGCTGAGAGCTTATTCCTTCTTGCATGACAAATAAGGTAAGCAGCAGCAAGAATACTGACTTGGCGTGGCCAGAACCAGCAGCTCCTGGTGGATGTGTATTCAGCACTAGACCAACTCCATACACCTGCCTGTCTTGCTGGCCATGCTGCAGACACGTGGCACTTTCAGCACCTGCCCCTCTGCAAGGCCTCTCTACCTGCATTTGGTTTCTGTCAGCAGGACTGCCAAGTGCTGGGAAAGGTGTTTATTGCATTTACAAACTCAAGACTCCAGACTTAATGCATCATCTGTAGTTTCCCTCATAAGCCTTTTTTCAACAGAATTGTGAGTGCTTAGGGGCCAGATGAAGACAAATCATCTGGGAGCGCAGCAGGCTCAAAACCTCTCAGGGCCAAGTTCTTATCACATTATACCTCCTTCACGAATTTTCACAGCCAGCATAAAAACAAGTCAGGGAAGGTGAAAAGCAACTATTTTGCTTTAGGCTGAACAGATACTGCTTCAGTTAGGTTACCTGCTGACTCTTTTCTATCATGTTTATTCCAGTGGCTCAGAGGAGCTGGATGCTGAATTGAAAGGGTTGATTACCAAGGCCTAGTTGATTCCTGGCAGAACAACCACCAGGTGCTAATTTGATATTATCACAGAATTACAGAATGGTTTGGGTTGTAAGGGTCTTTAAAGATCATCTAGTTCTAACCCCCCTGCCGTGTGCAGGGGACCTTCCACTAGACCATGGCACTCAGAGCCTCATCCAGCCTGGTCCTGAACACCTACAGTCCATACCTTCTCTGGGCAACCTGTTCCAGTGTCTCCCACCCTTAAGAGTAAAGAATTTCTTCCTAATATTTCATCTAAACCTACACTCCATCAGCTTAAGGCCATTTCCCTCAGTCCTATCACTACATGTCCTTGTTAAAAGTCCCTCTCCAGCCTTCTTGTCAGGTTCTGGATGGTCTGCCTGGACCCTTCTCTTTTCCAGGTTGATGCTATTTTTTCCTTTTAAGCGGCAAGTTATTTTCAGCAGTGAGAGCTGGAGGATTTCCTTACCATAGGACTGTCAGGAGGGTCACAGACCTAGGCATACTGAAGGTCTGATTATGTTTGAAATGGTTTGGGTGCTTCTGATTTTGGACTGGACTCAACACCCCTTTTGTGCCTTCTCCCTATGGGATTTGTTTTCATTACTAAGGAAGACAGGAGATGTTGGAATAATACTCACTAACGGCAAGAGACTTGTTCCCCCAGCCTGTGAGTGATCCAGTGTTAATCAAGTAGCTCAAGGTTGACTGCAATCAATCAGTGGGGTTGATAAGAAGTGGGGGTGCTGATGTGGGTTATTACTCAACTCTCCTTTGGAGGAAAGAGAAATCAAAAGAAGAAAAATGGGTTTCACTTGGCCTCTTCAATCTTAGAGCAAAGGGAAATCTCATTCACTTAGAAAGTCAATTAAATGCTACTCTCCCCTATTACCTTACTGCGAACTTGAGCTGTTTTTGAAGGTAACAGGATGGGCCAGAAGTGGGCCTAGTAGAAGCATGATGGATGCTGAGAAAGTGTCCCCAGAGCAGATCCTGCAAAACATCTACACCTATTTCCCTTAAGAGAGACGATTAATATGGATTTTCTGAGGGGAGGGACCAGACTGAAATATCACACTAAAATTTACAGATTGGTTACTGTGCTGCTAGGTTCCCATCATTTACGAGTTGTGCCTCTGCAAGAGATCACTGTAGGAGAACCTCACTAAGGCACATGCCCCAGACACACACATGGACTCTCAAGAGCTGTCCTCTCCTTGCTAATCAGCAGACACTGAGCTTGTGGTCCTGCATTCCTTGTCAATTCGGCTTCCCAGAGAGAGGCAGACCTCAGAGAAATGGGCAAGAGAAGTCAAATTTTGGTTCTCTGATTTGTGATTTCTTATAGTACAAGAAAAAGGGTGTTTCCATGAGCAACAACAAAATAAAATTGAAAAGGAATCATTTCAACAATGTGGTAATTAACTTGAGGAACTCACTTCCACAGGACAGCATGGAGGTCATCTAAGAATTAATTAACTAGATCTTGGAAGGACAATGAGAATTATCTGCAACAATACATAATTTTTATATGGGATAAAAAGGTAAGGCCATAAATTATTATGTCTTTAGGTCAGAGGCAAATACATATTTTATCTTTTACTGATATGCAATTTGTATGTAGAAATAGCTAATGAGGATTATATAATATAAGTTCTCCCTTAGGCATATTGCTTTGTAATAATCCAACATAGGCCTTCCATCTTCATTCAAATCATCTCTAACTAGCCACATGGCACAAACACAGTACTGGGTGAGATGGACCACAGGTCTGCTCTGGCCAGTCCTACATTTCCAATTCACTACACCAGCCTCAGCAGCAGTAAGAGAAGGCACTTACTTCTCATTTACTCTAAGGCTTCCTTTATTGCACTTTTGCCTTGCAGAGAGGCCTTGACTTGTAAGCTTGAATTTATGTTCTATTTAATACCCTTTTCCATTACCAAAGCAATATAAAGAGAGCTTTAGGGAAAGTGAGAATCAAGCTCAAGGAATGCAGGTTATTGCATGCTTCAACAAAAGGATGTGTGCCACAGTCTGCATTTTCTCATCTGTATCATTTCATCAGCTGTTTTGAAGGAAGCCTTTCAAGCATACTCAGATAGATTTGCTCAAACACTGTCAGTATAAGTTTCCAGATCACTATGACTCCTATTCTTTCTGCAAAGGCATATTGTAACAATACATGAAGTTTGAATATACCTGTAACATGCAGGTATTATACTTATTTCCAAGTAGCAAATAGGTATTTCAAAGATGGGAGGAAGCAATGCTAAAAAGAATCTAACATTTTAAAAGATAAATAAGACTATGTTTGAGCTTCTAAATTCATAGTGACCTGACAAGCACTTTCAGCTACATTTGCTGTCAAGCTGCAAGTTGCTTCAGGTTTTACAAGATCAAGTCTGTAAGTCCAACAAAGTCAGTTTAATTACAGGCAGTCATTTGTGAAGAGCTTGGCCTAAATTCTATGTCAAGTGATTTAGAATTCAATCTAGTATGCCTTAGCTTTACTATAAGAACTATGTTTAGGTTTTTTTTTAATTGCCATCATTCATTCATTCATTCATTCATTCATTCATTCATTCATTCACAACTTAACTTTAATTCACTTCAAATTTATTAGACCTTTTAAAAATTTGCATTTCAAAGATAATACTTTGATTTAGGGAAGGATGACAATTGAAAGATTAAAATTTGGATAGTATTTGGATTTTGGTGGATGTAAACCCTGAATCTTATTTCCTGTTTACTGGCATATCTCTTCTGGTATCAGAATATATTCCAGAATATGCTCCATCTTGACTACAGTTCACCAGGTTTACAATAGCAAATTAAACAGCTTTTCCCCAGACCTCAGATGACAAATGATCAACTACATATTTGTAAGCTGGGTAAAATTCTTCACTAGTCCTCATATGGAGGAATATTCTTTGATACTAAAGATTTCAGAAAAAAACCTCCCTTCCCCAGAGAAAAACTTTCAATCCTTTAGTCTAGGTCCAAGTTCCTAATTTTCCTCCACACCCTCCATCTCCAGAACCTTTATTTTCTGTATAGATTTAGTGTGTCTAAATGGCAGATATCAGTTCTCCCTCTCTGTGTCTCGAGCTTTGTCTTTTCACGTCTTGATTTACATGCCAGGACTGCTTTTACCAGTGTGGATATTAGAACAATATTTGTTAACTAACTTGTGCTCCTTCTCCAGCCCCCTGAACTGCCCAAACAAGCTGGTAACAAAGAAAGACGTTACCATGCAAGACACTCATTTGCTCTGGCACCCACCTCAAAGTCTTTTTATGCTGTACATTGCAACCAAGTATCTGGGCTTTAGCATTTAGGATCTGCTGAACAATACCTTGCAGGGTACAGAAAGATTCTGAGACTGAATCACCTGTCAGGTTTGGTTTTTTTTCCCCAAATAAATTGTAATGGAACAGGCATAGAACATATGGATGAAGTTACCTGTGTTGAATCACAGACATCTGATAGAGAAGCTGCAGGTGTAAAGAACATGCAAAATTGTATATGGAGATCTAACAAGTCAATACTCAGAAAGTTGTCCAGCATAAAAGAATGTCTCGTGTGAAATGTTCAGTGTTCACAAGCAAAAAGTTTTGTAAACTTCAGAAAGCTTAATTTAATATAGACACAAGTAAAAGCTAAACTAGCAATTTTTCTTTTTTTTTTCTTTTTGCATATTTTTGTTAGGTGCTTCTTCTCTGCCTAAAATATGAAGTCCAGAGTGCAGTTGGTGTAAGTCCTCATAAAGATTTCAAGCAAGACAAAGATAGTGTCAGACACTGATCCAACTGAACTAAGGACCCATGTACTTTGGGAGTTGGCTTTGGGGGAAAAATTCTTACACAGATACACAGAAGACAACTAGGGAGAACACCAGTCCAAACACAATAAAACAAAATACAAAACACCAACATATATACGCAGATCAGGAATCAATCTTTCACACTGATCCTACATCCTTTGCATAGCTTGGTCTATGCAGAGAATGTGGGATGTGGCCCTTCAGTCAGACGTTTTTGCAAATGAAGGGAAGATTATTTGCAATGGTAACGTTTTAAGTTGTTTTGGCATCAGCACAAATTATCGGGGGCAGGATCAGATTCCCACACAAATATGGAAGCTCTCTAGCGAGCAAGGCAGGGATGAGAGAACAATACAGCAGATTAATTCTTGTCCAGTGACCAAAAAGAAGGGAAATCCTAGTTATTACACACTTCCAAAACTTTCATTACTTTTTCAAAGAAGAATGACTACAGTTTATATCATCCCCAAAACCAGGGGAACATTGCTAGAAAAATCTCTTTCTCAAAAGGAACTGTCCTTCAGCAGAAATAAATTCTGAGATGGAACCAAAAAAGAAACAACAGAAGCTTGGTAAGAGCCAAAAAGAGAACCATGTGATTCAAAAAACAAAGTAGCAGTTCAAATGATACTGCAGGATGCACAAACACTAGTAGATAATCTCACAGATGACTTCACAGAGCCCCTCATCGACCCAGGTAATTCTTGATTCCATTAGAAAAGAGAGAGAATAATACTAGAAAAGAAAATTAAGAAAACATCCTTCCTCTTTTTTAAAATAAAAATCAAGATCATCTCCCCTCCCCCCCTCTATCTGGAAGCAGGTTAGCTAACCTTAACAGTCTCAATTTAAAATAAAATATATATTTTTATATATATTCATATATATAATAAAAGAGAAGATATT
>VXAC01009470.1:259925-431967 GCA_013399225.1 Rhipidura dahli
AAAAGAGAAGATATTAGTGGCAGTGTATGCAAAACAAAAAAGAAAACAAAGAAAAATTACTTTTAACAATCTCACTTTTTTTGTTTTTTTACACAAATACTGTTGTAAATATATTAAAAAAATCAGCATTCTATCTGGTAAACGTCACTTTTGCCCCTCTATAAAATTTTGAATTAAAAAAGTCCCAACAACTCTTTTTTTTTAATTATTATTCCCCTCCCCTCCCACCCTCTATTCCTCTTTCTTCCACAAGAATAAATCCTGATGCAACTTTTTTTTTTTGCAAAGATTGTGGGAACTAACCCTTCTCTTGTACCTAGATCCATAGGTTGCAACCTCTGATATCTTTGATTTTCCTCTGTGTTTCTCTTTGCCTTCTGTGAAAGTCCCTCTTGATTGTGCTGAGGCCCTGTGCTCAGCGAAGACACTGAATAAATTACAAAAAAGCCACCGTTGCTCGTTGTCTGAATCTTCTTGGTTTCTGCTATAAGGTGGTGGTGGTGGTACGAGAAAAGCAGCGGGGAGGGTGCACCAGACAGCGTGGGATAGAGCAGAATCCAGGTGAGGAACCTCTGATTCTTTTTCCTCACCCTGCAGGGACTCCACACTATCCCAGCCACGCTGCCTCGCATTCCCCTCAGCCCTTTTGTGTGTTTGTGGATGCGCGTGTGTGTGAGAAAGCAGACACGTGGTGGAAACCAGCAGGGCCTTGTTTCCTCTGGTTGCTGCTCAACCAGAAGCAAAATATTCCACAGTTCTAACTGGATACTGTGAAGTCCAAAAGCGGTCAGCAATGTGAATCATGTCCATTGAAACACTGCAAGCGGTGTACTTATAATGACAGTAGGCCTTGTAGATTTGTAATATATTTTGTTTTGTTTCTTTTTTTGTAGTGCTCTTCACAAGTGAGAAAAAAGATTTTTTTTTTATTATTTTTCTGTCTGTTTTTTTTTTTATTTTTTTTGTGGTTTTTTTTTTCGTTGTTTGCTTTTTGTAGTAAAGAAGGGTTGTATTTAGAGGCCAGTAGCTAGAGATCCAACCAGTGGAGCTCATGAAGCACTACCTGGCCTTAAGGCCACCATCCGAGGGAGGTTGGGAAAATTATTATTCACCCAGCCTCCGGAAATGTAATGTACCAGCAGGCAAAAAACAGTTCTTCATGTAGTACAAAAAAACAACAAAACGAAATGAACCCAAAAAAAAGGAGGAAAATAAAGGTAAAAATGAAACAAAAATAATTTCTTAAATTCTAGTGCCATAGCTTTTTTTGTTGTTTCTATTTTTGTTGTTCATAACAAAGAGAGAGAGAGAGATTCTACTTATCCGTCTGACACATGCATCCTCATGTGGTCGTTGAAATGCTCGATTTGGTCAAACTTAGCTGGACAGACAGAGCAGACGTACGTGGTCCCCTCCGTGCAGGCCACCACGCCGGCGGGGACAGCCCTCGCGCCGGTGCCGGTGGCTCCGGGCGTGCCGTTGGTGGCACTGTGCAGAGCCACATGCCTCTCCAGCAGGGTCTTGTGGGAGAACTTCTTCTTGCAGATGTAGCACTCGTAGGACTTCTCCCCGCGGTGGAGACGCATGTGCACATTAAGGGAGCTCTTCTGGGTGAAGCGCTTGTTGCAGATACTGCACTGGTAGGCTCTCACGCCAGTGTGTGTCACCATGTGTTTGATTAGGTAATCCTTTAAAGAGAAGGAGCGCCAACAGATGCTGCATTGGTGTGGTTTCTCACCTGCCCATTACCAATGAGAGAGAGACAGAGACAAACAGACAAAAAAAAAAAANNNNCAGACAAAAAAAAAAAAAAAAAAATTATACCAGTTCGGTAGAACTCTTTTCAATAAACTAATGGTAAGTCTCATAGGGGCCTTTGGAGAGGTGCTCTGGCTAACAAGGAATAAGTCTGTTAGTGCGTTTTTACACACTGATTTGACAATCCCCTTTACAAAGGGGGTTGTAGGTATTCCCTATGCACATACAGTAAAAAGGAGCTCAGATGATTTCTTCAAGTTCACACGGGAGACACTGACAAAGACAGGACTAGAGTTAAAAGGTCCTGGCATCTATACCCAGTTTCAATGGCACAGCCTCTCCTGTCTTGCCCCTCATGCTCATTTCTAGACAGGAAAGTCTCAGACATGCTACTCCACCTTTCGGTGCCTCTGTTTCCTTACCGGCATGCAATAAAAACAGGGACAAAGCCAGTGATTACCAGACAGCTGGTAGCTGTGACAGCTGACCTGTGCCACACTCATTTTGGTCAAATTGCTTTAAATTTCTCAGGAGAGGAGTGATAGAGATTGTCAGAAGAATCCAACACTTTTATAAGAGGTTTACATTTGTTGCTCCCTTTTCTGGTCAAATGTCATAGCTGAAGCATGTATAAAGAGCAGAAAAGGGAACCTCAGGACACAGAATTCCCTAGGCCAGCCAGCATCATGCAAAGGGCAACCTAATAGATAAACTTCTAGTGTAAGACACAAGAAACTTGAATGATTTGACTGCCAGTTAAATGAAACACCTTATGAAGTAAACTAGAGATATAAAATACTTACGCAATCTTCCACATTGCCTTGTGTGCCCAGGACTGTTGTAAAACTTAATATGGAAATTCATATAATTGAACTCTGATCATGTTCAGACAAACCAGTGACTACAAAGATGAACTGGGAAAAATACTTATTTCATATTTTATATGACTGGTTTGTTCAGACAATTCTTAAATCCTCCTCATGCTCAGAGTTCTGGAAGATAAGGCACGGTCTCACATTTCATGGTATCAAGCAATGTTTTTGTGATATGCTGTTGCACTGGTAATGTAGACAACAACCAACACCCTGACTGCCCCATCCAAACCTATTTTTAAATTTGCTTTCTGAATCACTTGTGGTATATTTCAGGTGTGGAATTCATCATTCCCAAAGCTGTCAGGGATAGAGATGGTTCCCTAGCTCTGTAAGAATCAAAGTGATCGTCTGTTTCACTGATTGAGAAAATTATTTTCCTGTGGTTATTTTGAAATTTCCCTTCCTCTTTTTTTCTCTCCACGGATATCCTGCTTCCTTCTTTTTACAGTCTGTTTGGCACTGTTTTAAATCCTGAAAAGTCAGTCTTCAGGGACCATGACATGCCTGTGGTAATATATAATTCACTCATTGTATAGTGAGATTACCATATGCTACTTATATTCAGTTTTAAGAGGAGATAATTAAAATGGATTAGATGTGAAAGACCTACTTTTTTATCTCCCCAAGTCTGTTTCTTTTTATTTCATGGTTTGCATGTATGATGGTGACATCCATGAATGAAATCCACTTGCTGTTCTTCCTTGCACTCATGAGGAGCTTGTCCCTACTTGGTGAAAGACATTTGCTCAAAACACAAAGTCCTTGATGTCCCTGATGGCTTTGCCACACACAGTGCTGTGTTGTGTGCAGACAGGCCAATATGCTTGACATGTGGTGTGGAAAATGATAGTGTGCCACTTAGAATAACGTCTGATTAACTTACAAGGGACTGATTGTATTTACAGAGCTCATTTTTGCTTTGGGAAATATATATCTCCCAGAGTTTGTAATAAGTTGGCCTCCTCCAGTCTAGACCCTGTTAAGATTATGCTAGAAAAACACCTTAATTTTTGCCTATTTTCTAAGATACACTGGATTGTGGCTTTTTAATCTTAGCTTCAAAGCTTTCCTGGGATTTCTCCTCTCCAAAGAATCACAAAACTAGTTTTTCTTTTTTGTGTGCAAATTTTTGTGCTTCTTAAGCAAGCAGTGTAGATTCTTTATTCCCTTGATTCTTCATCTTCAAGTCAGAGAAAACTTTGCTCAGTGAATTAAATGTGCATGTTCTTCCTTTTGCTTCTTTATGTTGTATTTGGCTGGTGTTAGACAGAAATATAGGATGACTAGAGTCACAGAATCCTAGCATGTCCTGAGTTGGAAGGGAGAAGTGGCAATGTCAGTGCCTGGCCATGGCAGGCCATGTGTTTTTCCAGCCCCTGTGTTCCTGTAGGCTCTGTGGCTCTTTGAACCCTAACCATAATGGATGCTTGGTGCTGACACTGATTTCGTGGAATCACAGAATCCTGAGTTGGAAGGGACTCACAAGGATCATCAAAGACCCTCTTCTGGTCCTGCACAGCAGCACCCCAAGCATCACACCATGTGCCTGAGAGCATTGCCCAAGAGCTTTTCAAACCCTGTCAGGTTTGGCGCTGCGACCACTTTCCTGGGGAACCTGTTCCAGTGCCCAACATCCCCAACCAAATGGTGAAGAACCTTTTCCTCCTACCTAACCTAAATCTACCCTGAGACAGGTTCATGCCATTTCCTCATGTCCTATCACTGGACAACAGAGAAGAGATCAGTTCCTGCCCCCACATTTCCCCTCATGAGGAAGCTGTAGGTCACAACGAGGTCTCCCCTAAATCTCTGCTGGACTGAACAAACCAAGTGACCTCAGCCACGCCTCATACAATTTCCCCTCCTCCCATCACCATGGGCAGCCCAGCTTTGAAAGGTGTGGAGGCAGCACTGTTGGTGCCCTGACATGATCCCCCCGGCACATCTTTTGCATCCTTTAATCCAGTACTAATCACAGTGTGATATGTAGGAAAAGGCAGTGGTGCCTTATAAAGTGCAGACACTGTGTTCATCCTAGCACTGTATTTCCATTACATTGTGGGATATATTAAAGTGAGTCTACAGGGAACATGGAAAAATATCAATCGCTCATATGTTTGCACCCATGTGAAAGAAGAAAAAGAGGTTCATTTCTGTCACATGGAAAGCTACATCAGGCTGTGGTTTCTGGAAGCATAAAAACATACCGAGATATAGAGACCTTTAAGTTACTGAATTCTGGTTTATGATTACACTTTTCCATGACTTCTCTCGTGAGCCCTCCAAACAAAAAGATTAATGCAAACATTTGCATCTCCCAAACCTCTCCATTTTTCTGTGGATCTTTTCCAGAGCCACTTTGCCTGGCTTCTTTTAACAGGGCTAAGGAAAGGCACCCTGACAGTGGGAACAGCTGTCTCCTCTCTATTTTTGTAATGATCCTGTCCAGCACTAGACAAGGTAGGAGACAGACTTTCTCTGAGGCTGCACACATAAAGATTATTTTCAGAAGGGTTTTCTGAAGCCTGGCTCTCTGTTGGTTAAGGTGAAATTATTCTCCCAGACATTCCAGGAGCCACTTAGCTCCTAAATGGATTTTGAAATGATTTATCTACCCAAATCTTTCCTTGCCACCACAGTTCATTATTTTGGGCATTCTCAGACCCACACAAATAAAATATTAATTCATGATTGGAGATGCCTATCAATTTCCTTGGTTGGTATTACCTGTAGTAGCTAAGAATGTTTTAGAACAGGTCTTTCAGCATTATTCTTTATCTGATTCCAAATACCAAGTGCAGTGCTGGGGAAAATAAATGCCAAGCTGGGGGTGGAGGAAATAAAGTACCTAATCTCAGTGAAGTTATTTGTAAAAAATCCTTTCTAGCTTTTAGAACAGGGATGAAAGCAGATATATTTGACTATGTTCTGAAGGGGATATTTTTCTGAATAACAACACTATCTATGTAGTATTTTAGCTACTCATCCACAACAGAAAGATGGAGAATATAAACAGATAGAAAGGTAATCTTGGGATTCAGGACTCTTGATCCTTGCAATTACACATTCTGTACCAGTCCTGAGAAGTTGGTCTTTTCGTATATGTACACGTACATGTCTGCCTTAGATGTCTAGAGAAACTTTTCATTTACGTGATAAATACAGGTAAATTGAAGTTAAAAGTTTACATATGTACATAGAATTGAAATCTATTGCATACAACTGAGAGGCATGACCTACATTCCTCCCATACTCAGGGCAATTTTTCCAGGTTCTCCTCCATGTATCAGAAACCCAGCGTTTATTTTAAGATCTGATGTTAACAAAGCCACTGCTTGGTGAAAGAAATATTTACTCTTTCTCTAAACTAGAATTTCTCTCCAACAGCAGAAAGAGCCAAGGGCTAAAGCAAGCAAAACTTAGTCCTGAACCCATGATAACTCCTCCACGTAGAATACATATATATCCTGGCTTTGAAGTCTCATAACTTGGTAAAGCTAGAAAAGGCCATTTTGGCTCAGATATGGTTACCTATGTTACCTCAATAGACCATACCTAATGTACTAAAGCAGCTGCAGTTTTAAACAGAAAGGTGTTGATGTTGAGTTCCATTGTGTCCCACATGTATTCTTTAAATATTTTCTCACTGAACTTTATGTTTCTGTACTGACAGCTAGTGATACCTCTGACTTACCAAGAGACAAGGGATAACAGCAATCAGCTTCAGTGAAGTACAGAAGGACTTTCTGACAAAACTTCAGATTTACTTTCTTATAGTAGTATGTGAGACCTAGAAAATATGTGGCAGTGTGTGTGTAACATCTGGGCCTGGACCTACTGCTGCAGCTCCACCAGTAATTAATTTGCCCTAACCTCACCACCACTTGAGCTTAACGCCCCATAGCTGTAAAACCTACCGGGGGATACCCTTTCTTAATAGATACAGTTTTTCTTATGATCTATTAGTTTTCTCTCTTCCACTGAATGTTACCTGATCAGCTTGCAGGGTACAGTGGATGCTCACCATTTCCTTGGATGGATGCAAGACACATTTTACTTCAAGTAAAATGAGCTTGTTTCTGCACCATGCATAGATTTGGGATCTGTATGTTTCTGCACTATTTGGGATCTGTATGTTTCTGCAGGGGCTCAACTTCAGCACAGTGAGCCCAGGAAGTGTTCAGTGACACCAGCACCCTGGATAAGCCCTTCCTCCTGTTTGTGCTGGGAGCTGGCAGGTTGGCAAACAGACTCTAAGTCCATGGTTGTAAAGGACTTTCTCTGGCTCCATAGGCAAGCCAGAGGGAAGTACTCTTACCTGTGTGTACAAACATGTGCTTGACGTAGTTCTGTTTGGCGGTGAAAGTCTTGTTACAGAGAGTGCACTCATAAGGCTTTTTTTCGCCTTGCCCACCCGCTGTGCTGTGGCCTGCAGATGGGGCCAAGGGCTGTGGGGCTGGCAGCTGGGCAGTAAAGGTTGACAGGCCGGGCTGGGACACTGTCACAAACTGTGTCTGTTGGCCAGCTAAAGGCTGGGGCAGGCTGAAGAGAAAAGGCTTAGGGCCACTGCCAGCAGACTGCGTGGTGAAAAGGGCGGGCAGGTAGGTGTTGCCAGCTGTGCCAATGACCTGAGTGTTGCTGGTCAGAGTCAGTGGCATCCTCAGATTGCTGGTGAGGGTTTCTGTCTGGCGTAAGTAGATCTGTGTGGTTGGCAATGGCTGGGCAACAGATGTGTTGACAGAAGGCTGCAAAGCCCCCTTTTCGGTGCTGTTATTGACTGTGAGCACTTTGCTGTCCATTTCAACGTCATTGCTTCTCTCTGGTGAGGAAGAGTTGGCATCTACATGTTGCTGCTGCTGCTGCTGCGGCTGAGTGCCATCAGCAGGGACGTCATTTTGATCTGCTTGAGAAGGTTCTTGCTGCCCATCCCGGCCCAGACCAGCCATAAACTGCTGCTCCATGGAATCAGGCTCAGTGCCAATGGAGGAACTGACACCCGAGTCAAAACTCTCCCCTTTGGGCTCACTCTCAGTGCCTTCTGCTTGGTCAGTGTCCTCAGTGCATTCCTCAGACTCATTGCGCTCAAGGATCTGCACCCTCTGTTGGCCGTAGTAGTCATAGTCATCCTCCATCTCCTGTTTAATATGGATGTTGCCCATCAGGGTTTGAATTCGGACGGGGCGGGGTTGCTTCCGGCAGTGTGTGGTCTCTGGAGTGGTGGAGAGGTACCGCTCCATCTGCTGCGACCGTTCGTGGATCCGGGTAATCCAGCTGGGGTCTTCTATGTGATGGTCCCTGGGGAGTCCCAGGGCTGTCTCATGGTGGCTGACCACAGCTCCACTGTAAAAGGAGCGCTCCCCACTGCCATTTTGCATGGAACAGGCATAGAGGGCTGAATAGATCCTGTCCACACTGTGCTGTGAATGGCTCTGCAGGTAGCCAGACTCTGTGTCAGTGCTCTGCCCCGAGGTGCCCGATTCGGGTGTTCCCCTGGGTGTCTCTTGGCCAGAATCCTGAATCACCGGGTAGACCTCTCCCACATTTTGTGAGACAATCCTTGTGCACTCATCAATCACAGTCTTGATCTGCAGGATGCTGGCAGCTGTGAGGATTTGGAGGGCCTCTGACTGCGAGACCCGCAGCACACCGCTGTACATGAAGTCAATGAGCTTTTGCACAGACTGGACCGACACCACTGAGGGGATCTCGATGTCACTGTAGCCCAGCAGCAGCTTGTCCTGGAAGAAGGGGCTGCCAGCCGCCAGCACGCAGCGGTGGGCGCGCAGCATGCTCCCGTGGATGCGGACCGTCACGTCACAGAAGTGGCCACGGTTGCGCTGCTCGTTGAGTGTCTCGAGCACAGAATTGCTGAAGTTGTGAAGGTTGATGCTATGAATGCGCTCTGTCATCCCCTTGCAACTGATGTTACCTGGAGCAGAGCAGGTGACAAAAACAAACAAAAGGAACAGAATGAGTCTTGTCCTTTGCAGGGCTGTCTCGAGAGCACTGGCAAAGGTGACTGCCCTCTGTAAACAAAACCAACTGCACTGCAACAATCACACAGAGAGACTTCGGAAAGAACACATCGTTTTTGCAAGGCTACAACTAAACTTCACTACTCATTTCCAGAAGATCAAGTCCCAAATTTTTGAACAAAACCAAATGAAGACAGGTGTAGCTGGGCCTAAATTACAATCACACTCCTGGGCCTTGGACTTCCTATCAGTTTATCTGGCTTTAAAAAGCTTAGAGACAGTCAACTGTAAACACTGAGCACATGGATTGAAGCTGGATTTTAAGCTTTAGATTGGACCTATGCCAGAAGAGAACAGAATCTTACTTTAATGACCCTAAGTTGTTAATGCAAAGAGTATATATGAAAATATGATTTCAGTCTAGATTGCCTGTGTTTCACAGTACAGTTACTTGTATCAAGAAAACTGGCAGTCACTTTGTAAAATCCAAATATGGTTCAAGATTTAGGCTGTAAATGTTTCTAAAATCCCACGCACAGTTTTGTCTGGGGTTGTGGTTTAGAACATTTGCTACTCAATAGTGACAAACAGTCCTCTGAAAGAACCCAAAGCAAAAAGTTAACATGAGCTGTCCCCTTCATTTTTAGCATATCCCAAGTTCTGACTTGCACCAGAATGCCATCATATAAAAACAAATGTTCTCCTGCTGTTATTTACTTGACAGAAACTGGAAAATTACAGACATTTACTCCAAGGAAAATTTTGTCTTAGTTTGGCTGAATAATCTAAATTGAGAACAGTTAAGAAAAGCATCTAACCAATTTGGATACAGAGCCAACATAATCTTCAAAATTAACTTTTACAAATGACTGAAAAGAAATTTCTTAATCTCTCAATCCACTGGTCCCTGTCTTCATCTTGCTTGTTTTGGTTTTAATGATTTCCCATTTCCTTTCCTGTTCTTTAGCAAGTTTTCATCTGTTTAGGTTGTGACAGGCAGAAACTGGGGTTTCACTTTTTAATAATGAAGAATCAACTGCCCCTTGAATGGTAAACAAATAAAACACTATTAATTTTTTTTTCTTTTAGCATTTGTAGTATATACATCATCTTGGTTTCTAGAAACTTAGACAAAGTAATGCTATATCACCACTAGTATTACATGCATTTTGTCTTGAATATTCCCACCAGATATAACCACTCTTGCCTCAGTAACTTGTTAATGCGTGGGCATCCGAAAGTGAAAGCTGGTAAGTGTGAGTAAATTAAACTAGCTTGTTGTCACTGTCTAACGAATATACAGAGAAAATAAATAGGATTGAAAGCAGTTGAAAGGCATACACATGCCTTTTAGCCAAACAATGTCTCTCTGCTCTGCCCTGAGGAGTGCCCTCTGCTTTATATCTCATCCACAGGCAGTAGAACACCACTCACTGCAATTTGCAGGCAATTGTGGTATCCTCCCTGCTCTGCCTTTTTCTTCCCATTTATTCACTACCAACGTCTCAGCACCCTCTGTTCTGGTGGTTCAAAGAGAAACCGCCTTGGACACAGGTGGTTATTCTAATTCTCTGAAGTAGCTGAAGATTAAAGGGAAGCACAAAGGTCAGGAACTGGGAATCACAATGGGCCCAAGCTGTCTGAAGAAGTATCATGTTAACAGATGTAAACCAACCTGTACCAGAAGGTTATTAATTTCAATGGGTGATTAGCACACTGAAGGGATGCTCAAATAGCAGAAACAAGGAGGAAATCACTAACACCATCATGGAGATTGTGAAGTACACCTGTCTTGTTCTTAAGTTTAGCCAGGAAACCTTCTTTCTTTGATGGGACTGACCATAGGACTAGAAAAACATCTTACAAACTGGGAGACTTTCCTCCAGGGGCACTACAATTATTATTACACAAAATAATGCACAGAACAGATGTATTTCCTTCTCCTTCCTGATAGACTAATTCTCCAGAGGCCTCCAGAGCAGTTTCAGATGCTTTCCTGCCCAACGTGTCAGGTCATACCAGAATCCAAAATGGATTTACACAGAAAGTTGGAATCCTTGTCAAAAATTGGTGGGGCAACAGAAGTGGGGAAAGTAGTTGATAAATAGGTGACACCTCTTTTCAAGGCTTACTATAGCAAGTGACTGTACAGCTACCCATTTATCTCCATCCATCTTTGAGTAGTATCAGTAACTACCTGGTTTGCTCCTAGGACTCATTTTCACAGAAACACATCTTCATTTTCGACTTTGTCAAATGAGGTATTTGATAATAAGAAGAAATATGCAGCAATCTAAACCAATAACCCAACATGTACATGAACATGTACAATGTGGAATATTCTACACATACCAGAGATGCTACAAACAAGTCTCTTGATTTGAGAAAAGAAACCTACTTTGTTACTATGTAGCTCGGCAGATAAAATTAATTTTGTGAGCAGAACTCTGAAAAATGCATCTTTAGGACAGCTCCTTTCCAGAAAGATGTGATATGCATCATGAGACTGGATGACTTCCCGGTAAAGTGAATTCTGCCACTTACCCACAAATCATGTAGAGAAAGGAGGAAGGGCAAGGTTCATCTATACGTTTCAATAGCCCTTCTCAGGTCCTGGCTGTGGGAATCAAGAGTTGTGTTTATGTCAAGCCTCAGTGAATTTGGTCCTTAGCTAACCTGATGAAAACAGAGAGTTGAGGTTGATCCTGGCTACAGAAAAGAGGTTTGTATGCATTTCTAAGAGCAATGTGAATAGCTTTCCTATAGGAACTGATTTTGGATGCACCTTGAGGTGTAGCAGCTGGTCTGAAAGCCAACTGAGTCACTTCATAAATGGCTTTATTTTTTGTTGCTATTAGAGTTTGCCCTTAAAAAGACCCTCTCATTGTTGGAACATCTACCACTTCTTCAACTGAGAAGCAACTTCTTGAGGATAAAAGAAGAAGGGTGGTTGAAAGAGACACACAACAAATGGTTAAAAAAAGCTAATACAGATTTTGAGGATGATTTTTCTAGGCTACTTTCCTTGACATTCAGCACTGTAAACCATATCTATCTGAAGTCCAGGCAACCAAATAATCTGCATAAATGTCAGAAACACTACTACACAAGCTGCATCAGTATAAAGAGCAGTTTTAACAAATTCCAGAGATTGGTCTGTAGCAAAACCTGCTGTCCAATGCAGATCCTTTCCCTCTCTGCAGGAAACCGGGTCCAGATCCAAGTTTTGTGGTTGACCCCTACTTTATGCTGTTCCAAGCTGAAAGTCCAAAGGTGGCATTCCCCACAAAACACGGACTTGCCAATGCAGGTTTGATTCTAAGTAAATGCCACATTCTGACAAAGACTCCTAGAGCCTTGGACAAGCCAGAAAGTGTGTCAGCTCCTCACAAGGCCCAGCTGCACACATGCACACTCACCTACTCGTCACTGCACAGAATGCCCAGCTCAGGAAAAAGACTCCTGTCTCGGGCTCTTCTCAGGCCTGCCACTCTTTTAAACTTGACACAGTGGGAAACTTTCTGTGAAATTCAAGTGGTCTTTGTTAAGTACCCCTTTTTTTTTTTGTCCAGTAAACATGATGTAGAGATCCCAATGGACTTATTCTGAGAAACTCCTGTAAAATGGTTTTGTCCTCTTTCTGTGAAGCAAGTTCTGATTGGAAGGGTATTCACAAACCATATAGGAAAGAATGGATGTGAAAATGCAAAGGCCATTCTTACCCAGATGGGCAATGAATAGGCATTTGCCAGTTTAAAAAAAAAAGAAAAAAAAAAAGGCAGAAAAAAAAGAAAGGAAAAAAGCCCAGACAACTGCACAGATTATGCACATTTGAAATCCTCCTGGGATACAATCTGAAGCTGGCATGGCATAAAGGTGAAACATATTACTGTGCAACTTTGAAAAAAGCTTCATTTGCTCGTATGCAAATGCACCGATTAAACTGTCAGGCTATTCACAGAAACATGCATGGAATTCATCCTCAACGAGTAAGAAGGAGCACAACGTGGATGGGAAAGGAAAAAAAAACTTTTGTTGTGTAATACATGACTGAATGCTTAGATTAGTGTTTCCCTGAATCTCACCCACCCCTCCTGCTGACTTTTATGCTATGGGCATTCAAAAGAAAGTAGGTTTTACCATGACAATAACAATGACAAGCTCTCCAAGTACAGTACCAAAGGGGAAGGCAATGGCAGAAGGAAACAGCAGGCAGTGGACTCCTGGAAGATGCTATAGAAAACGTGGAAGTGCAGCAGTGAGGTACATCAACCATGGCTTGAGGCAGTTTTCTATTTGCCAGAGTTACCATACATAGACCTACATAAAGCTAGGAAGTTATGGCTCTAAACGATGATTTTTTATTTGCCAAAATGATAAAAAATGACCAGAAAACATGTGATGTAGTAGAAGCAAAAATATGTACAGAATACTGAACACTGCAGGCCATACACAAATAGCTACATTGTACACTGGAAAATGCATTTAGTAAGGTCTTTTCCTGTACAGCCACTAGATGTCCCTTTGTGCAAAGCCAATTGCTGAAAGTCTTAATGCTCACAACTGAAGGATATCAGAGAATTTGATTTTCTCTAGTGTCTTTTAAAATCACAGTATCTCAAAGCTCATTGCACGGTAATGACTACCATTCCTAGAAACACAGTGGTGATGAATCCACCACAGCTATTGTAACTCAGCAGTAGCACAGTAGCTCAGCACAGCCTTCACCTGAAGCAAAACTGCCTAAGATGCTGGAATTCAAGCTTTTTTTGGACACTTACTGTGTGCTCTTTCACAGGAATGACTAGCAGAGTGAACCCCAAAGGCTGTGGCTCTTTCATATTTATGGGGAATAGAAAATAATTGTCTTGTATCCTTGAGAACTGGTGGGCTTGCTGAGACACTTATAGATTTACTTTTTGCCTCAATCTTCTGCAGCAAAATTTAGAAATTTGTCTGGCAAAACATCTCACTGATGTCTCACTTAGACAAGATCAACTAGAACTAGCTTGGTGGTTTTGCCTAGTTTGTCTTTCTGACAAGCTTCTCAAGCCTTGCATTGAGAAGAATGCACACTTTGAGATATGGTGGAAAAGCTGGAGACATATCTTGTACAGAACATGGTCTCTTTATGTTTTTGTTATCAAAATGACAAGTACTTTCCTAGTTGGGAGAACACCCTGTGCTCAGACAAAGACGTAGAGTTAGGCTTTGTAGGTGGTCTTCCTGCTTCTGGAGCTGTTTCTCTGTGCAAGAGTAATCCAGTCACTAGTTCCTGGGAGCACAACAAACCTAATAACCTGCTGCTGCTGGAGACAAGCAGTAACATCTACTCCTTACTCTCTTCCTCTACCATGTGTGGTTTTGGAAATCTCTAATCCTTGGTCTCCACGTCAACTGTTGGATGACCACAGCCTCCTGTTTGTATCAAAAGGATGCATTAGGTTCTTCAGACAGTCATCTAGTCTACCACTTTTCCTCATGTGGGAGTAATTTACCCACACTATCTCTTCACAAATTTGTCTACCATGTTTGCAAAAACAGCATTGTGGATTTTGCCTCCCTCCCCAGACAGTCTGTCTACGGTCCTTCTAGCAAGAGAGATTTCTTAGTATTTAACTTTGAAACTGATTACTCCACCCCTTCCCCTAACAGACAGGGGGAGCTATTGACCATTTTCCTCTTTATAGCACTCTCTCATATACTGGAGGGTACCTCACTTTTCATCTTTAGACCTGTCTTTTCTAGAAAATACAAACTCAGGTCTCCAAATCATCCTCATTGGTTATAGGTATTCTCCTCATTCTTTTCTTCCATCTTCTCTCCAGCTTGTCCTTCTTTCTCTTAAAATGCAGCTCTAAGTAGGTAAAGTACTGTAACTGAGGGAGGTGCACGAAGGGGGTGCTGTTGTATCATTGTCTATGATACTCTTTAAACACCTTACAGAATAAATAACCCCAAGCAAACAAAGCCCTGTTACCAAAACAGATTTTCCTCAAGAAAGACATATGTGAGTAAAGAATCCTTACGTTGGAATAAAAATCCCAACTCTTTCGTAAACACAGCAGTTCCACGGAAATACAGCATTTCCATCACAACATGTGAAAGCTACTCCAGCCCCACAATTTCCATACAAAGTTCTCATTTCCATACATCCATATCTTGTATTCCAAACTTTGCACTGCAACAACCATGGGTGCTTTCTTCAGCTTCAATGAACTGGTTTATGCAATTGATAAAGCTTTATTTTCTGTTGTTAACAAGCTATTTACTATGAAACTGGATTAATAGAACAAAAATGCCTATACAGTGTTTTCATACATAACATTAGTCTTGCATCAGCCTCCAACTCTCTAGGACCAATTTAGGGGAGTAACATTTCTTTCACTCAAGGAAGTGACCAGGATTCAAATCCTGAAAACCTGGCAATGTCTGGCTTCTCAGTACATCTTAAAGATGCTGGAGAGACCAATTCAGCCACGCCTGCTCAGACTGATTCTTCTGAATATTTGGCCTCATTCTAAACAGAGGCCTGCAAGAGGAAAAGCTTCTATGAAGTTTCAGGAATGTAGAAGAACATTTGTATCCTCAGCAGGAGATCTGACCAGGAGTAGCCCTTGCTTTCTGTTGCTTTAAAGGTTTGCTGGAGTTTTCACCCAATCATCTGCTTGAACATCTTGAAAATCAGTATCTCCTTCTATAATATCTATCCAAAACAAACACCAGATGACACTACACAAATTGCCCTAACCCTACCAGATTGTTGTTAGAATCAAAATATGTAGCAGTCTACATTTAACAGGAAGTACTGTATTTTTACCAGCACAACATCTATTAATGTGTCAGTAATACACTCTATGGAAGAAAGAATCACTGTGTTCTGAAAGCTGTCAAACTTCTTTAAATTTTGTAGCTAATAACTACATTTGTTTGAAAGACAGAAATGCATGCACACACAAACACAACCTCATTCTCGAAGGAGAAAACACACCCAGGAGATGGCAAATAAGAAAGAGTTTGCTCAAACTTTCTTTCAGGAGCCTTTTACTTCAGACTAGAGAATGCTCAGCAAACTACCAATGGATGATTTAATCAGTTAATTGCCCTGTGCTTTTTAGCATTTACCGAATGAGGAGATACCCATTTTACATAAAACTCTAAGTTTAGGAGACTAAACCATAGGTGTTCTGTACAGAAAATGGCTTCTACACCCAGAGGGCATAAATCTCCAATGCCAAGCACAAAAGCCTCTATTTCAGCCTCCAGGCCTGGGGACAGGCAGGGAGTCACCTTCCTATGCTTCGCTTGACAGACGTCAGGAGGCGTCCATCCACACTAATCCTGTCTGCTCTACAATCCACGGGTGGCAATGTCTGTGCCCCAGTTTGCTCCACACCTCAAACAAGGACAGCATCATGCACCCAATCCTGCAGGATTGCCTGCCTCAAGGAATTTTAATGGATTGTTTTGCACGCTTGGATAAAGAGTACTACAGAAATATCAAGACTTAACTCCACAGGTCTCTTCAAATTTTATTTTCCGGGCTTACAAAAACCTAGTTTTCTTTTCAAACTACCCTAGTGGCTTAATTTCTCTATTCTTCTTTAGGGTCAGCATCCTACTTGCATCTGTAAAACACCAGGTTAGAACTGGCTCCAGTTCATAGCAGTGTAGTGACCAAAGGCTTCAGTGTTACAGCATGTTCAGATACTTTTAAGTTAGAGAAATACTACATTTTGAGCCAGGATATTTACTTTTCCCACTTGCAATCCAATTTGTATACTTGCTA
Source organism: Rhipidura dahli (assembly GCA_013399225.1). NCBI lineage: Eukaryota > Metazoa > Chordata > Aves > Passeriformes > Rhipiduridae > Rhipidura > Rhipidura dahli. Next base: position 276,323 of record VXAC01009470.1, read on the forward strand.
TTTCAGAAATTCCAAAGACACTTTGAAGAGGGGAGAGGCAAAACCCATTTTTTATTCCCAGGCACATATTTGGGGTCCAGTCAAATACACCTTCACATTCAACAGCAGCACACACATACATACGCTCCGATTATCTCAGTTCCTCTCTCAGAGCTTGTCTGCAGACCATCTACAGCCATGCCATTGTATCTCCATAGCACAGACACGGAGTGCATTGATGGAGGATACTTCTCCTGTGGGTATCCTCAACACCTCCAAGCACCATGTATGATGTTACAGAAGAAGCCTCAGAGCTGTCATAGCTGCATTAACAGGGGTTTTAACAGGCTGTGGCCATAGCACTACAAGGGTGTTAATTCCTGTGCCCCAGTCAGTTGTAATCTGTTTATGTTAGTGAAATACCAGTTTGCCAAATAGCATTATAATGCACTTTTTTAAAATGTAAAGGGAGCAAACTGTACAAACTGCCCTCTTAAAACAGGAAACAGAGAAAATCTAGTGCCACATGATGGCACCATTTCCTAGGAAGAGAAATGGCGCTGTGCTCATCCCTTCTTCAGTAGGGAACATTTTCATGTTCTACATGAAATCTGTTTCTACCTCACTCTCTTGTTCCCAGAGAGCGCATGCATGATCCTGCCAAGCCCCAGCATGGTCCAACTGTTTTAACTGGCTGCAAGTTTAAGGCAGTTCATCTTTTTAAAAAACTAGGTGCATCTAGTGCTTGTTTTCCTTCCCACTACGAGGTGCTGTTACTCAGAGTGCATATTTCACTGGTGGATCCACAGCAAGAGTCACTGAGCAGGGAAAGAGGGACATGGGCCAGCAATGCTGGTGTGAGCACTCCCTACTCAAAAAAAAAGATTAGGGGGATACTTATTGGAACAAAAATAATTCTTTGGAAAAGGTAGGCAAACAAGGTGATTTGTTTTGCTATTCTATGGCCCTGATTAAAAGACTATTCTAGTCCTTAAGAATACCTCCACGTGCTTTAAAGGCTTTTGTTTAAATCCTAACAGTTTATTTCAGACTGAATCCCCATAAGGGAAGTGGATAAGGATTCCTTTTGGTTGTCCTGCTGTGGGGGGACTGTATAAACTTACATCCTCTCTCAGAAACCTTGTTTAGGGAGGAGAAGGGGCTGGGGTTGGAGGTGGGAACTGTGTCTGGAGAAGGAATGAATTAGAAAAATAATAGCGCAAATATATTAAAACATGTCTCTGAAAGAGGCAATTGCTATTCCATGAACTCCTTCATGTTCACCCTGTATTGTTAGGTTTCCCTTCAGGCAGAAAGACAAGGAGGAAAAGCTTATCAGCCTGAGTGTGGTTAAATACAGTAAGCCTGAAAAGCTTGTGGGCTTTGGTTAAAAGGAAAATATAGATTAAAACCTCTTAAGGTAATTACCTGTTTAGAAGGTTTCCATTCAAGCTAGAATCCTCTACATGGAGTGTTTGCAGCAGTCTGTTAGGAAAAGGGTGCTGTCAGTTACGGCTGAGTTTTGTGGTAGAGCCTGTGGAAGACCACTGCTGATTTCCACCACAATTCCAGAGAAAAGCCTTTCAGTCCAGATTTTGTTCTGGTCACAGAACTATGGTTGATGGGAGAAACATGGGATGGATGAAAAATTGTAAATGCCATTCCTCAGGGCTCAGAAAAGATTCTTTTATCTCTTCCAGTGCCTCTGTCTCAGCTCCGAGTAGAGGAAAGCTACCACATAAAAACGCTGGATTTTATTTGGTTATTTTTTCCATTTGTCTTTTTTTATCTACCAGTGAAAGGGTAATTGTTAACTGGTACAACTGGGTGCTTTGGTGAGTATTTCAACTTAGAAATATCGTGAGACACATATTCATACTGTGTTGGACTGTGACTTCTTTATTTTGAGCGTATGGGATGAGTGTTCAGGGCTGCTTATAATTCAGATTTAAATATCAGTGGGAAACAGCACATGCTCATGTCTACAGTACTGAAGGCCACAGGAAACGTTTCTGTCCTCAGTGAGACCTCTGCGAACTCTGGGAACAGACTTATTTCCAAAATCACCTATCAGCTTTGACAGGAATAGAAATGTATGGCTGAATGCTTTAAATTAATAAACCAAGGCAATAAGCAAGAACACAGCATTCCTGGGTGGCTTGATACCATCAGATGGAACTCTAGCATTAAATGTACATTGTCGGTTCCAATGCTTCCCCCCACTCCCTGGGGAAAAAGCCCTGGAATTACATGTATACACAAGCATTTAGACACCAACAGGTGATACTAATGCAGTGCATGAGTTATTTCTCAGGTCTGCCTTCAGGCACATTCTACCCTCTACACAACCAAAAACACTAGAGATAGCATCTGGGAGTTTTACTTTTGAATACAGGGAATATGCCCTGTTTTGAAATGTAGCACAGGATCAAAGCACAGGGTATTGTTAAAATTGACATGGTTGCCCACACAGGCATGAAACTATGAGAAGTCCCTTTCTCTGTTTTTATTTCCTGTATCATACCCCTTTTCACACAGAAATTGCTACTTTGTCTTTTTTTCTCTATCTGTGTAATATCAATAAATTACACGTTATCACTCCTATCATCTAGTTATAAAGAGCCTTTCAAGATTTTTAATAGATACGCAATATTGCTACACTTACATTTTTTTTTCTTACTTTACTGGTTAAGAACGCAAAAATAGCTGTTGGGAGATTACTCTTAATTTATACTACTTCTCTCTCGTGGCCTTTCAAGAAGAAGCGTTGCACCACATGTCACAGATTGATACAGAGTATATACTGCACATCCCAGACGGGCAGAGATCCTTTCAGTGTTAAATACAACAAAGCTGGGACGAGTAGGGGTTCTAGGATTTGTTTATCTCTTTTTCATAGGTGCAGTTAATTCCTCAAGGAGCTATTTGTGCTGACAGATTCTTGAATTCTCTCTGTACTCTATTTCCTGAGTGGTAGATACATAAGACTGGATCTCATGTTGTTTTAGCCTTGTGAATGACTCCATGGACAATGAAAACAGCCACAGAAAACATAAAGGAAGAGATGGCACAATGGCATCTCCTCTAGAAACGACAGCACCTGGTGTCCTCGGGAATTCAAACGCACAGTGCCAGCCACAACACGCCGCTGTGGTCTCTGCGCCGTGATGCCAGGCAAACACCCTGATGCAAATGAAGTTTAGTGACATTCTGATGGCTTACAACTGACTTCCACCCATGGAGTAGATCAAACACCACGTTTCTTGTGAACATGACTTTCCTCCACAACACCTCCTAGCACACTTCATAAACATTAGTAGGTGGTATTAAACAATCCCTTGGTTTTATGTTTCAGGTTCTCCCCCACTACCATGTTAAGGCTTCAGTTCAAAAAAAGGTTCGAATGAAAGAGCTCCCTTTGTTCAGCTGTGAACAATGCAAGAATTGTTTTGGTTTTCTCTTATTTGAATACTGTTTTGGCCATACCTTGTTCTAAAGTTACTGAGGGGGATCACAGCACAAAGATTACATGGCTACTCTACCACAGGTAAACAAAAGAGGAGAAAGCAACTATGGAAGCTTAGAGAAGATGAGCAAAGAGTTCCTGTGCCGAACAGATCACAGTGGTGAAAAGGAGCAGGAGGTGACCAAGCATATTTTTACACCTGTAACTTTGGAGTGGTGTAGCTGCAACAAACCAGGCCACTACTACACCAGTCAGTGTTTCTCAATGCATGGAAGGTGTCTCCCTACAGTACACAAGGGATTAACTGAGAGAGATGCAAGCACTGAGCTACACAGCATTTTAACAACCCACAGTAGGACAAAAGGAGATGTAGATGCAGCTGCTTTAAGTTTGCTTCAAGCAAGAGTCACCTGTCAAACGCTGAAGTGTTCCTCTGAAGACCGTATTAGGAAAATGGCACATTTGGTTTAGTCTTCTCACCCAATTAAAACAGAGGAGATGACAGCAGCAGCATGTATGGTTAAGACATGAAATAACAATGACTGGCATGCTATGTTTGACACCCTTCAAGCAGATCGCAAAGTGACAGTTTTGGTATGTGCAACTTTCAGAAGAACAACTACTGAAAGGAAAAAAAGAAGAGGAAGTTAGTCAGAAAAGAGTCTGAAAGGAAAAGATAAGGAAATAAAATTCATAAGAAGGCAGGGAGGTGGCCTTAGTAATACTTTAATAGAGTCCATATGCATATCCAAGGACAACAACAGAAAAATGAGGAAGCAGAAAATGCTACAATGGTTAAATAACAAGGTATAAGAGTTCATTAAAGCTGAAAATTTATTCTTCCAAACATGGAAATCATGGCCAAGTGACATTAATAGAACTGAGTATAAACTGTAGCAGACTAGATGTAAAACAAAGATTAGGTAGGGCAAAGAGGAAATTTAAAGAAAAACTCACTAAAAGTATAAAGACAAATACTGTTAACAAAACATTATTTAAACATATCAGACAGAGAAAGTTAAGAGAACATGAATCTATGTATCTATGAAGTGCTGTAGACTATGTGGATTGATGGGTTAGGTAGGCAAGTAGTAGTGTCAGTATGTTAACCAGACTACAATCTATGAAAGCAGTAAAGGTAATCACAGAGGTTACAGAAACTCTACAGTGGAATTGACATTATTGCTTCATTTTCAAGATGGAGTAGGATGGAAGAAGGTAAGCTAGCTCAAGGGGAGAAGAGGAAAGCACTGCTCTGGAGATTTATAAAAAACCCCAAACCGAACCAAATACAAACCCCACATATAAAAAAAACCCCAAAATCCCAAACCTTGATAAAAGTACTGGAACATTTTGATACATTGAACAGTGATAGATATTTGTACATATTCATCAGTGCCTCATTTCATGAGTGAAGCTGTTGAAATATATATATATAATAGAAGGATTTACTGAAGACTCTCAACATAAAGAACAGTAATTAAAATCTTGGAAGGGGCTGACTCTGAAGACATGAACAAGTAAACTCTGAAATAGACTGCAGACATCTTACTGGACAGTTACAGTGTGTCTCAGTGGCTGCAGCATGATTTACAAACAGAAACACTACAGCATTACCAACTCAGTCACCTCAAGAAAGGAAGTTATGGAACTGTGAGGAGCAATAAGCCTTATCCTTTTCCCTGGTATTTAGAAAGGACAGACACACTGTAGAAATATCTTGAAGATGTGCCCTGAAATTATGAGAGTTAGGAACTTGCACAGCAGTTTTACGCCAAAGCTGAGACTGTGCATGTTATCACTGACAGTTCTCTACATAGAGAGCAGTAAGGAAAGCACTGAACACCACAACCTAACATCAAGACAGCATTACAGGGGCATCAAAAGATAGGAGCAACGTTCAGGATAATTAGACAAATTTTCAAAGGCATCTACGTGTTACAAATATAAGTGATTTATGCATCAGGGAAAGCTGGGCTCCAAAGTGACACAGTTGCTTCTGAAAACATACTCAGTGACTTCCTAACTGAAGCACCATATGCTATTAGCCATTTCTCAAGAGAGGAAAAGCCCGAGAGACCAACCTGACAAAACTCACTTAGTGCACTGATCAGAATACAGAGACCAGTTCCTAGCAGAAGTATAACATTTTACACTGCCAGTTCTTCAGTGTATTGTGATGGCTTTTTCAAGAGGCAGGGTGAGCTCAGCTTATAGTTTTACATACCTCTACTTGTACTTTTGTCTCTACACAATTCAAGGAACATACATCTTCTTCTATGAAAACACAAGTTATTCCTGACTGATAATTCTTTGATAATTTTACAAACAGAAATACAAGTGCACAGGACATAGAAATCACTTACAACTACTAAAAAGAGAAGCAGTTATTAAACAAAATTTCAAATGTTCTGCAAGATGAAATTATAATTAAGTGTTGTGACATCAGTATTTGAGAACTGTGGATATACTTGCTTTCAGTTTAGCCTTCTACAGAAAAGGCCTGTATCATTATTATTATATCATCTAAAATAGATATCTAAACATACATCACTTCTTAGGTCACCAGAAACAATCTAAAAATATTCAGCATTAGCTAAGACATGCCATACATAGATTAGCAAAAATACAGCTGAAGTGACTATGGACATACTGCCTGACTCTCTAAACAAGGCCACTGGCAGAATCAGGGTTCCCCTTGTCTTCACTGAGAGTGAAGACCATTTGAAAGCTCCAGGGCACTTCCTAGGGAATCACAGCCACATATTTCCAGGGGGTTGGAGAAGACTACAAGGCCATGTAACCATTCTCTTCCTGCCACAGAACCTCAAAGAGAAACACAGGAAACCTAAACGGTAAAGATGAGGTCAAACCACCTTCAGATCTATCCAGCCTCTATACTAGCCCCAGGCAAATCAAACTGGCAGATTCATGGGAAGGGACTGGTGGGTTCCTCCAGCTGCTCAAGAAAATGAAAACCCACAAGTTTCCATATCCACTCTCAACACCCTGTGGAGTTCAGGAATCTTGTGAGGTTCCCACTCTGTCTTTCCTTGTCATGATGGAAGGCTATGAAGCTACAGAAGGAAAAAAAACAAATACTCTGCTTCAAAGTTCCCATCCTGTGAAAGCTGAAAAATGCTGGAATTGGACCAAGTCAGCCAGGGTACTTGAGCATGTAGAGGCAAAAAGTTCAGATGTGGTCTTTCACTGACAGTGCTTATAAAGTGAATTGTATTTAATGCAAAAAAATCTTCCTGATCTCTTGCTAAAACATAACTTTAGAAAGTCCTCCCCTATTTCAACAACTTGTCAGTGATTGCTTAACAGACTAAAAAAAAAAATATTCATGCCTTACTTTTCTTCTCTACTCATTCCTTACCAGAATCTCAGGTCTCTGCAAGAATTCTGCATTCTCTGAAATCATAATAACTCCTTCAAAAGTTTTTCCAGTGATTGTCCAACCTGCCTCTCAGTCCCATGGAAACTCTTTGCAAAGATGTTGCTTTTGTCTTGTCTGGAACAAATTCCTTCACAGATGGACCATCCAATGTCTAAGAATAACTCTTTTAACTATCAATAGAGACAAAGAGATTCAGTTGCACTGTTCCCGTGGGATTCCTTTGAGTTTGGACACATCTGTTAAGATGCATACATCAGAGCCTGAATGAAGTTTTTGTCTGATTGTATCCTTGAGAACTCGTGAAAGTTTCTGCCAAAATGATCTTATCTCTTGGCACTTGCAAATCATATATAGTTATAGATGCTTTCTGAAAGGTTCCTGAAATAAGTGGCCTATACAGACCAAACCAGTTTAAATACAGCCAAGTCCTGATGACCTCCTTCCTCTCAGCAAAATCTTTAGAAACTTTACCTGAGGCTGTTCAGCCTTTAAACTACAGCCTTATGCACTTCATACATTCTCTCTCCATAAGCAAGGAAATATGTGAAACGCTGCAAATAGCACAAATCTCATATGCTTCCCTTTGCTTTTTTATAAACTTTCCAGAACCTGTGCTTGTCCCTGCATGAGCAACCTTCTTCTGGGTAAGCACATAGATCTGTTTGTGACAGCTGAGTAGCTAGAGGTATAACTCAGTTGGAGTTCTATCAGCTCGCTCTATCACTTAATTCCAAATTAATTCAAAATGGTGGTTTTTATCTGCCAAGCCCTCCATGAAAACAGTTACCTCAGGAAGCACTTCTTCCTCTAACTTGTTTCTCCAATTGTATTGCATGAGTCAGCGTTTCCCAAGAATAAAAGAGACGGGACTGGACACAATGCATCCTGTGTTCTGGATCTAGCTTCAAGGACTCATCTGTGCTGGAAATACAGTGTTCAAATCCAGAAATCTAGGACCCAGTCCTACAAGTGTGACAAATAATGCAGTGTCATTTGGAATGAGTGGCACCAGAAACAGCATGTAGAACATACTATGCTACAGAATGAAACCCTAAATTATGTTGTGCATCACATATGACTCTACACAGGGCTTTTTTCTGCTAAGTATTCATATCAGTAAGACTGGCATTCAGACTATTGCTTTAGGCTTTCTTCACCTCTGCCTTTTACAGCTGAGGAGCAGATGGCTATCACAGAGTTTTTATTTCCTATGCTTGGAAAAAAAAAATTGATCTGAATCATTCCAAAAAGCACCCTGATATTTTAAAGTAGATTGGCTTCTGAACATTTCTCATAATAATAAATATGTGGTGTTGTTTTCTGCCAAGCACTAGTGACTGTGCATGCAAAACGGTCAGCGAAGATTTCAAACTGATTTGAATAGGTGGCCCATAAAATCCAAGTAATTTTTTCCCCAGATACATGAATGAGGCCTTATGAAACCATCTGTACATCTGTGCATTTTTCCAAGAATTTATATACCCTACCATGCTGACTCTGTGTGTTTCTGAAATTCTTAGTGAAAATTCCTCCAAAACTTCCTGTCTAACTCCAGTTTTTAAGTATTTTTGTATTATTTTCCATCCACTAGAAAACTCCCCAGCAGTATGAAGAAAGTCCTTTGAAAAGGAAGTATCTGCCCATCTGTGGGGGTACAGGCAGTAGGATGGTCTGGCCAAGGGAGGAGAAGCAATGTTGTGCTGTCTAAAGGTAGAGGGAAGGACAGGAAGTCTTGCTGTCCCAAAGAAGAAAAGCATCACCATGGGTCCAACAGTTGAGAGGAAGAAAGATATGGCAATGCAGTTCTGAGAGGAAAGGAAGAGAAGTTCAAAGAAAGGGATTCTAGAATGAGGGGAAAGAACTGATCCAAAGGCAGGGCACATCAGAGGTATGGAAAAAGCATTTGTAATGATATTTTTAAATGTTGGGAGCTACAAAAATTAATCTCTTGTGTCCATGAACATATTCCAGCAGTAAGCATTGAGGCAATATTAAAAAAGAATACCACAACACATGGTAGAAAGCTATAGTAAATATGCAGTAAATACTCATCATGCCTCATTTTAGTTCATGTGAGTTCTTGCTATTTTGCAAGGGCATGTCAAACACTAAATGTATGCATACCACTCCCAAAAAATACAGCCTGATAAAGGTTATAACCCATCATAAATAATTGTGAGCTTTTCTATTGGTTTCAAAGAACATGGAATCAGCTAACAGAGATCAATACCACAAGATGTCTTACCATTTCCTGAATTTTTGCAGGACTCTAGCTGTATTTTGGGAACTAAATTTCAATAATTTACAAGATAGGACAACAATAATGCTGAAATTGCTATTAAACCCATTTTCTGAAAACAATCCCCCATACTTTCAGTGTGAAAGGAGAACCTAACCTGGGCTGGCAGTTTATTCTTATTTATAGAATAATAGAACTGTTTAGGTTGGAAAAGGCCTGTGAGATCATCTGGAAGGTGATTTGGGGACATTAAAAACTTAGGGTTCTAAAAGACACTGTACACAGAACAGGTAGAGCATGAAGAGCTGCAGACTCCACCTTCCCCTGCTGCCCTCTGCCAATATTCCTCACCCTGAACTTGGCCACCCCAGAAAGCAAAAGCAGGAGTTCACTCTGCAAGTTCCCTACAATCCCTGCTGGCCTGTGTCCTAAGGTTGCTTTCATGGGTTTCCATTTGTACTGTCAAAAAAATCAGTGTGAGGTTTCAAATCCCATTTACTAATGAACTCTTTCATCTTTGTGAATGGGATAAAGAGATTCTTTGTTTGAAAATAAGGATTATTTTTTTTCTTGTTGTTCTGCTCATTTTTTGCATTTTTTCACAAGCTTTTTGTTTTCAGAAAACATTACAACACAAAACTGCACCCCAGTTTTAACAAAGAGCCTGACATCTCCAATTTGAAGAGAATTCTTGTATATACTAAATTGCATGCTGCCTGCTGTTCAATTGTTTCACATCTCTTTCTTCTCCCCAAATCACCAGGTGAGATTTACGAAAGTCTCCCCAATGTTTACCAGCTCTATTAAAATCAAGATCTCTAGCAGAAGCTCATAATGAATAAAGTCAGAAGCCAACAGGAATGAATTGCAGCTAAAGTGATTTTGATACTGATGATCCCTATAACCCGACTGCTTCCAAGCTTGGCCCTAAGGCAGGATTTTTAAATTAAAAAAAGAAAAGGATATACATACTTTTTAATCTGATTTTTTATTGTCATGCCCTGATTTTTTTTTATAGGCTTTTGCAAAGTCTTGCCAGCATCTGAGATGTTGAAACCTGGTGTCATCATCTTCCTCCTTTTTCCCCCCTCTTGTAAATTTTACAGTGTCCTAAACCACTGCAGAAGAGGTAAACTATATATTCTAAAACTAGTGAGTGATGAGATTCACATTACCCTGCACATTCTTACCCAAGAGACTTTCAGGCAGGGACCTCTGTGAAATGACAATGTTTTGAAGGGCTGGTGAGGTAAGATGACTTTCCAAATTTTAGTTTTAGTAATTCCCTCCCCTATTTTTGTATTTTTTGGCAAAATGGAGAAGAACATTTTCTAAAGGCCAATTAACCCATGCTGAGTAATCTGAAAGTGAATGCCCTCAAAACAAGGGCCTTAAAGCTGGTACAACCACACAGTTCTACAAAGATTTTCCAGACTCTCACAGACTGATCCTCTCCAAAAAACACTCCCCTTTCTTCGTGGCAATATTTTACAATCCTGGGCTTCAGAGTGAGGCATTCGTTTTCAGCACAGGCTGAAACCCCCCCAGTCAGGAGATGTGGTTGGGTAATGAGAAGCAGGTGACTACCTGGAGAGGAGCAACAGTTCAGTTGGACAGGGACATGCTTGAGGGGTTTTCCCTTTTTAATTTTCCCTTTTGCTGACCTAACAGCACACTCTCAGCTTTCTCTGGCTGATTGCATTATCACAAAATATCACCTTAACACAAAAATGTTCTGCTTCAGATGTAATTCCCAAAGAAGTGAAAAGGTAAGCCCTAAGGAGGTCCTGCTTATGACATGATGGAAAGAGCATCCAACTGGAAAACCTGGTCCACAGTAAGGGAGATGTTTTCAAGAACCCCAGCAAGACCCAGCAGCATGTTGGTGTACTCACAATCAGATGACCCTGTGTGTGCGTGCAGGTTTGTTGGTGAATGTGGAGAGTGAATGAGGGCTGGGCTCAGAGAAGGAACAGCTTCAAGGTTCAGGCAGGGAAGGCCCGGCTTGGCGCTGCATGCACCCGTCTGAGTAATCTCATTCTCCTCAGACGCCTTCTGGTTTTCAGCTGTCTTGGGTTTCTTCCTGAAAATAAACAAAGAGACCTTTGAAGGGACTGACTGCATATTTGGGAAAAGGCATTTTTAGAATCTGTTAAAGATAACTTTCTTCCCCCACCACCACCCCCCTTTCGCCTCTCTTTTCCCTTACAGGGAAGGAGGCAGAGAAGACTTTCCTCCATACTTCTTGTTTGGAAACAAGCTGCTCCTTGTTTTGACTCTGATGCAATGGCCCTGAGACTGTGTTACAGCAAATAGGCCAAGCACGAAGCTCCTTATTCTGCCCCTACTGATGACATATAAAATGAAACTCGTCCCAGTAGTTTAGACAGTCAGAGCGGCGTTTGACAAATACTAAGCAAGGCTGTAGTATTCTGAATAGAGTTATACAGAAATATAATAGAATTGTCTGAAAAGCAAACAAATATGCAAGTTTCCAGTTCAAAACGAATCAGTGCAGAGACTTGTTTTGTAGGGAAAAGCACTGAGGCAATTTTGAGAGGCAGAGGTCATCTAAGTAAAGCATTAAGACTTGGAACCTCAAACAACTCTCTACGAGCACTGTGCACACGAGTTCTCAACACCTCCCTCCATCCAGGGCAGGCAAGGAATGAAGGCTCAGTGGTACACCAAGCAGGTACTTAGTCACCACCTTAGTTTCACGGATGGAGAAGGCGAGGCACCGGGCGAAGGGGCAGGTTTTGAACCACACCGTGAGCATTCCGAACAGGACGGCGAGCACCCGTGTCACTGTCCCCGCTCCGTTACTCAGCTGCAGGTGCCGCCGGTGCTCCCCGAGGCAGGGAGCTGCGCCGCCAGCTCGGGATGCAGCCCCGGCCGGGGACACTGCTGCCCTGGCCGGGATGCGGCTGGGGCACCGCCGCATGCCGGGGGGAGAACCGCGCTCACTCTTGCGGGAGAGCCGCAGGAGCCGGGCAGGCTGGAGTCATCCCAATGGAACCCGTCATCTGCTGCCGACACGCGAGCAGCGCCGGGCACCCCGGGAGCAGCTCCTGCCTCCCGCCCGCCCGCAGAGAGGGACAGGGAGGGACTCCATGGGCCAGGGGGGGAGCCCCTTCTCCCCGCTCGCCTCTGCCCTCCTGCATCCCACCCGGGACGGGGTTTGAGGGCTTCGCCGGCGCCTCCATCCTTAACCCGATGGTGCAGCACGGAAAGAGCCGCTTCCGCGGGGGGCGAGCAGGGGCGGAGCGGGCCGGCCGCTTACATAAAGGCCTTACATAAGGGCGGCACGCCCGGCCGGGGACAGGGCCCGACCCGCCGCCATTGCCTGCGGCCGCCGGCGGGGGGCAGCACCGGCCCGGCCCGGCCCGGGGCGAGGAGCAGAGCGGGGAAGAAAAACTGCAGTTAGAATGAAAAAATAAGTTAAACGGGCCAGAAAGGAAGAAAACAAATGCTAACCCCACCCCTCCTCCCGGAAAGCCCCCCCTTCCCCGCCCCGAGGAGGTGGTGGGCGCGGAAGGGATGCCCTGGACCGGCCGGGGAACTGAGCTCTGCAGGTGAACCACGACCATCGAGGGGGGTCACACTGATAACCCCGCAGGTTCTGGCAGCCCTGGTGCGTTTTGGATCACCGGGACTACAAATCTCCAAGCCACAGGACGGGCAGGTGGTATTGCTGCCGTAAACAACTCGTCTATAATCAATGTGGTCAAAATACACTGGCTTGAAGTCTAATCTGATAGAAACCAATAGCACACGACTAAACGGACCTTAGTTGAAGTTGTACAGCAAAGTGCTGAACTGATCTATTCCATTATAAATGGAAGGAAAACTAAAGCATTTAAAAGTGTGTTTTTTCATGAAGAGTAATCAGAGCATCTTGTCACTCCAAGCTTGGGCATCTTTCCTTTTGTTCCCTGTTCTGTCGCGAGAATCCATTTCTTGCTACCAGCTGAAAATGCCTGAGACACAGAGCTTGTATGTAGGCACATATATTTTAAAGTACACGGACTGCATGTTTTGTTTGTAACAGTCCACGTGGATTTTTGGCATAGTCCAAACAAACTCTGGCACACCTTCACACACTTTATTTCCAGATCCCAGGACATTCCCTTGTGCAGACAGCATGCTGGGGACTGCAGGAAATCTGTGCATATACCAGTGAGGTTTTACAGCATTGCTACCCAGCAGCTTCCAAATAGCACACCTTTTTGGCCAGGAAGCAAAGGCTGTCTGTAGGCTTGGATTCTGGATACAGAAAGCAATGAGGCTCCTTGTACCTGGGAGCTGAAGTGCTGTATTTAAGGTCTGTTTTCAGCTCAGAGTTAGCCCAAGTTACATGCTTGGAATACAGCCTCTGACCCCAGATCTATTCACACACAAAGCTACCCTGGGCAGGAGGCTGCTGTTATTTGCAGAGCGGGGGCTTAGTCTGAGGAAACAAGACTTTGTCAGTCACTAGCACAGCCATAGATCTGTTGTTAAACCAAGCACTGACTGATGTTTCATTCTGTGGCTGATCCTGCCTGTGCCTCCCAGGCCTTCAAAACTCATTAGAGGAACAGGTTAAAAAACACTATAGCAACAGGTAGTGACACCAAGGAGGCTGTGCAAAGCATCCCCTGCTTCTTCCTATCCAAACCCATATATTTTCTACTTGGCTTTTAAGGCTGACACTGTGTTATTAAGATGCTCTTGTGTCATCACCTTTCCACACTGTAGTTCTGCAGCTCGGTGACTTTTGCTCACTGGGATGGTAAGAATATAGCAGTAGTGCTGGCTGGCACTGGAGATGACACCTCTCCACAGCAGTTCATTTCTCTCACTGTTCAGACATGCTCTGCATGTCACTGCCACATAAAAGGAATGCGGGCTTCCACAGGAGGAAGGCAAGGGAGTCAGCAAAGTCAGCTAAGAATCTAAAGAAAGCTTTTCAGAAAAGAAAGATCCTGGAGACACTGTGATCAAAACTACCTATGAAGAAACCCAAACAAAGTTCTCCAGTCTGCAATGTCCAACTACTGTTGCCAGCAAAGGCAAAGCCAAAGCAATCCTGCTGTTGCTCTAAGTCTATTGCTATTCTTTTGTTCTACCTTATCACCCATACAGAAAGCTCCTACTGCCATGATCTCCACCTATATATTCTAATTAAGTATCCTTTCATTCTCTTCCATAGCTAACTTCTATTGCTATCTTTCTGCTACAGTCTTCACAGGGAGAGTTGTTAAGTACTCAATCAGGTTGTGGCATCTCCATCCTTGGGAGATTTTCCAAACTTAATTGAACAAGGCCCTGAGTAACCTAATCCAGCTTGGAAGTCAGCTCTGCTCTGAGCAGGGAATTGGACTAGAGACCTCCAGAGGACCCTTCCAACCTAATTTTTTTTTCTGATTGCACACTACTTCTATGAACACTTCCAACAGCAAGCTCTCTAATATATCGCCATGTTCCAGAAGGTAAAAATGGCATGCTAACTTTGGGAAACTGTGAACTGTTATAGCTATGTCAGAAACCATGAAAGAACAAGGGTAGGAGCAAGAATGAAACAAGTAATAAATATTGTTTGTGGAACCTTCCCAAATTACATCTATTTATGTCCCATCTCTGGACTTCATTGATTGGCAATCCTATGTGATTATTTCAGTAGTAAGGGTCAGTCTACCTTGCTACTTTACTTCCTATGACTATGCTGTTCTCTACATACTAATCTTGGAAAGGAGCTGTTTGCTATTTACTTGTTTGTAAGGGCAATAGTTGCCATGCTGGGAATGCAAAAGACTTGGGAATGTGCTCTTGGAGCAAGGAGCTCCATTCTGATCTCCAGTTATCTCCTTCTCCACACATACCTGTGGTGCATTACAAGTCCTTTCCAATACTGAACTCATTCTTAACATTATCAGAGGGCCATCATCATCCTTGCTCCTTGTGAAGAATGGCAGAAGGGGATTACAGCAAAAAGATGGCACTTCTGTACATGGACTTGATGCACAGAATCGCAGGAGTTGGGAACAGAAAAGATACTGACCTTTCAAAGTCCAGAGGGTCCCTGCAGAATTTATATTTGCTACTGATTTACAAGAGATTTATCTAGTTATTTCTATATATTCTGCCTACTCTTACACTTTAAATTTTCTGTCCTATGTCCACATACTTTCCTTTTGTTGGTATTCACTTTCAGCATCCCTTTATATTTATTGTGTTATTTTTCATTATATTAATTTGCACCCCTTAAAATATTTCGCCTTCTTTCTTCATTGTATGCTTTCCAGCACCTAAGAGTAGGCTAACTGCCTCCACTGTCATCCCTGAGCGGAACTGGGTGCATCAGTACTTACCAGCTCATGTGTAAAGCAAAATGTACAATCGTTGCCATCATTTTATTTCTGTTTTCTGTCAGCATCCTCATTGCACTGAGGCATTTGCTCCTTTCCACGTACCTTAGCACTGCACTATCATACAACAAGATCTCAAATGGTGGGCAACTCACAATGATGCAGTGACTGCAATGATCTGGGCACTGGCTGCAAACTAGAATTGGCTCATTTCTGTTTAATTTGAAGGCAGAATGGGTAACATTTTGGATGTCCTAACCTCAAAGCTATCTAGAAACTAATTACTGCCTCTGAGCTTTGGAATCCCTTTAAAACCCCTGCCACACTTCCTCTTTCTTGCTGCCACTCTTGCATGCAACTTTCTCTCCCTCAACCCTCCACTTGCTCTCCACAGTTGATTTCTTTGCATGTATCTCCCTTGCAACCATTACTCGAGTTTGGAATCAATTTCCCCTGGATGAGTTAACACGTTCTCACAAAGGGGCCAGCAAACCAGGTCCCTGTCAAAAATAGACAGTGTATGCTGTACTTCTCACACAGCAGCTATAACTAATGCTTGAACCTTCCCTGACAAGGGGAATAGCTCTCCTGTCCTGCAGAGACATCAGGTTAGCAATGAACAAATTAGCTCAGGTATAGGAACCAGTGTAGCTGTGCAGAGCCCACAGTAGCATCCTGGCTCTCAGGGGAAGCTATGATAATGTGGCTGCATGAGAATAATACTACATAATGAACAATAATGAGGCAGTTTTCAGCCTCTGAATACAGGGAGGGCTGGGTCACCAACCAGACCTTTGTTCGTCGCATATTAAACAGCACAGAGGGAACATGCCACAGCGTTGCTGATGTTGTTGTAAGTGCTGCTGCTGCTGGCTGAGTCTGCCCACCCATGTTCCAGGCATTATTTCACCTCTTCATAGATATGGCATCACCTTATAGTAGGTGCCCTCAGGTCAGAGATGCCTGTAGTGTCCAAGCACTCCACTTAACTCACTGGTGCACAGTTCATTTGTAACCTTAGTAAGTCACAGAGGCTGTATATAATTGCAAAAAAAAAAAAAAAAAAAAAAAAACCCCAAAAACCTCCGGCTTTTCAGATCCTAAAAATAAGAGTGTGAAAATAGTTCATGTCTGATTTTAAGCAATATTTTTCCTGAGTGTTCTGCTTCACATTCTTCCTCTGCCTGTGTGCGACTAACACAGCTCCTGATATCAGTGCTTATCACTGCCAGTGTTGTGTCTCTTCCAGACATGACATTGACAATACATATTTAGAAACTGACAAAGTAAAGAGAGAGAGAGATGAGTACAATCACTGCATATAAAAAAAATAGGCCTGAAAGAACAACAAAAAACCACTGAAATCTGCCCAGAGACCTCACCTCAAAATCCAGGGCACACTGAATGACAGAGCTGAGGCTGAAGCTTCCCAAAACAAGCTCTCTATAAACCACCTGAGCCATCACAGTTTTCCTGCCAGAAGTGTTGCTTCAATAGTTAAAAGTCCTGCACAGGCTGACTGCCTGAATATTCACACAGCTTCTCTGATGATTTTGCAGCCACATTGATCTTCGTGCTGTTGCAGCTACATGACTGGCAGTTTGTTTAAAATCTCTGATTGCAAGTTTGTGTCATACAATGGAAAACACAAACTCCTGAAAACATCACCATAAAATGTAATATGAAAGAGAAATCCCAGCGGAACACTGCAAAGCAAGAATGGGAGGCAGGGAGAACTGACAAGAGAGACCCAATGTTCTAGTGCAATAAAAGCCTGGAAAATTTAATCAACACAGAAAAGTAAAATAAACTCCAAAATCCCTTACAGGAGACTGATTAACATAATTAAATTAAACTCAGAGATTAAGTTAAAGTAAGATTGAAATTTGCTGGGTCCTTTTCAGGCCTGAAGTAGGGTTTATATGGCCCAAAATTTGTCCATTTATTCAATCTAAACCACAAGTCTCATGGGAGCTGGGTCCTGACTACAGAGCTTGCCTGACGTTTAATATCAGAACATCACAGCATTAACACTGTGACAAAACTGGCAATTACTGAGAATTGATCAAAAGAATTCAAAACTATTATATTTACAGGGGGAAAAGTAAAAATATCAGACAAATGGTCATTTCAGAGCATAATAAAACCACAATGCAAAGCCGAAATTCTCTCAGGCAACTTTATCTATGTAACCCAGCCAAATCTACCAAATCATAAAGGCCTTAAATCATAAATGACTCAAGGTCTGGAAAGAACAGTCTAAACCTTTAAGAAGTTGCAGTAGATTCCATCTGTATTGACTGAAACACCAATGAGAGGAAAGGTGTCTCATTAAAAAGTAATAAGAATAAAAAAGAAGATAAACACTGCAGAGACAAACATGGATAAACTAACTAGAACAGCACGAACTAGAGCAATAAGTAGGGAGAACCTGCCAAACTAAAAGATACAAGGAGATCAAACCAGCCATTGCTGAACTATGCTGTGAGGCTATGACTTAAATATTTAACAGTTTTTTATTGACATACTTTTTGCCCACATATTTCCTTGCAAATTTCAAAAGCAAAACTTAGTCTAACCTCATCAGTAAGGCTCACAGGTGCTGCAGTTTGTTTTTGTTTTTTCTAAGATGTCTCTTTTTTTGCTGAACAAGAAGTCTTTTATAAGAGATAAAATATACTTACAGTGGTTTCCAAATGGTATCACTCTTCAGGTAAATTACTCCAAGCCTTGGACCTAGTGCAGACGTTCATTGGGGCAGGGAACAGAGACAGGCTGTGTCTGTACCAGGAAGAATCAAAAGGAAAGGTCAGGGGGAAATAATAATTATTTACTGAGAGCAAGAAAACTTGCTACAACTTTAACTGGCATTCTGTGCTGTGAGCACAGCTGGCTGCAGCCTGGTAGTGCCGAATTCTTCCCTCTTCAGTCCCTCCAGCCCTGGCTGCAAACGACCACAGAGTCAGTCCCCAGTTATCCCAGTCTGCCCATGCAACCTGATCTGGTGAAGCAAGGAGGAGAGGGGGGATTAGCCACCAAAAGTGCTATCAGTAGGACTCCTTCTGAGAAGTTGCTCACTCCAATGGCACGAGCACAGAGCACTGATGGAGAGCTAGCACAAACTTGGCACTCGAGTGCATCTCATCAGAACAAGGCCAGTCCTGTTCCAAGCAGCAACAAACACTCCTCAGGACTAAAAGGCAGGAAAAGGAAGGAAAAAAATCCTCGTTCCTGTCTTTTGCTGTCTTTACATCACAAAAAGCACAGCTCATATCACAGCAGAAACTCCACTTTTCTCCCATCAGCCACCTGATGCAGTGACACCAAGGAGTAACTTATTCCAGCCTTGCAGGAAAGGTTCAGCTCAGCAGCAGTTTTATCTCTGAAATCTTCTTAGCTAAAGAGACAGTTGGAATCAATGGACTAAGATGGAAAGGAATCCACAGAAAAACCTCAATTCCAGTATTTATTAGATGGTGATTTCACCATCCAGACCTAAGTTTTTGGGGACTTGAATCACTCTCTAGACTAAGAGAACTCCTCTTACAGTGCTTAGGTAGCTCACTCTGGATGTAGGGAGTATGTCTGAACTTAACATCCAGGGACAGAATTAAATCCTGCTCACTTCACCTATGCAAAGAACTCTTGGGACATGAACATTCAGTGCCATCCACAGTGAAGCTACTGGTGCCACTTCCATGAAAAAATGATTTTGCCTACTCTGAGCAGACCAGAAAAGCAAATATTTGTTTTATCAAAGAAATCAAGAAGGTGAATGCAAAATGATAAGAGATGTAATTGTTATTTCACAGGTAGCTAATGTCACCGTGCAAGTTGGAATTTATGTCTGAAAATGCAAAACAAAAACCCCCACTGTTTGTGCAGCAGGAACACTGCAATGACCACCAACAGACACAGTGAAGGATTTTAGATGACACTGTAATAATGCACGTCACAAAATATACATTCAGTTTTATGTTCGATTCACAGAGTTTGTAATGATGATGTTTCTTAGTGATTTGGATATATACTAAATTCTGATTTCAACAGGCTACATGAAACCTGGCAGCTACATTTTACAGGGGCTCAAGCAAACATTTTCTCTGATTCCAGTTTTTTTAGGTTCTCCCCTCTTGGAGTCTGCTTTGAATTGCAAATTAAGTAACTTCAAACACACACACAAAAAATCTACAACTTAGTCTGAACCTCTGAGTTTCACCAGGGCTTGGGAGACGAACCCCATGCATCAGGTTAGCTTGAAAGAATTACATAAAACAGTGACACCTTTGACCAGAACCAAGGACTGAATTTCAGAGGTGCAGTAATGCCCAAGGATTCTGTAGATTTAAGTCCTTGCTAACACTCAGCATGGCTGACTTTTCAAGCTCTCCTTCCCACCTCCATATTCGCCCCATCTGTTCTGTTAATGCTGACCTTGTTTCTTATACCCACTTTGCACACATCAGTCTGTCTTTTATCTGGCTATTGCTCACCTTTTTAAGGCATGAATCCCAAGTGCCTAGTACTTCAGATAATGTGCATTTTTAACTTGTACTAGAAGCAGAAAAATCACAGGATCGGGTCTTTAGTCTTTACTTCGGCAGAACTCCTGCTCACTTCACTCCTAATTTCACACAAGAGAAGCCTAAGAACTGCATGTACTAATCCTGCATATTTTGTCACCTCTCTTTTTGTGTCATTATTGCTCTTCCAATCTCTGGGATCCCAATCCAAGTGGCTCTCTCTTGTAGCACCGCCTAGCACTCAATCTGGCTTCACATCAAGGGTCAGGCAGACAAGTTGTTAGAGATGGGCTGTTGGAAGTCTTCTACAAAATCTGGGCACAAAAATCTCTGTGAAAGGCAATACTTAAAATATCTTCATTTTTCTCCATATTTTTTGCTACAGCCTGGGAAGATACACCTCTTACCTCCCGTGTGATGAGCATGAAGCACTGAGATACTCAGCAGTTGTTAGGTACTTTTTAAGTACATAAAATCAACAAAACTGATGGTACTTCTTAAGACATTGGGAGTGCAACAGAGAATGAAATACCCCAATTTTTCGTAGAAGACTTAATCTTGCTTTGAAAAAAATGAGAAGAAAAGGATCTTCAACCATGAGAAGATTGGGCAAAAAGAGAGACAAGCAGGACAACAGAGGAATGGAATGAGGGACATTTGGTTAAGTAACTTCTCCTCTGTCTACTTGGGCTTCTCTATCCAGAAAAGGAAAGCAGTATATTACTTTTCCATGGGGTACTTTGTGCTTAATTAAGATTTTGGAGGATAAATTTTCTGCATGAATGCATTCCAGAAATGCAGACTTTTATTACTTAAATATTCCCACTAATGATAGTAACTTGGGCATTTTATATATGCTCACTTTTATTTCACATTGCTCTTTCCAAGCTTTATCTGGTAATTTAGAGGGTGTGAGGAACATTAATTGTATCAGTGTTTTTATTAAGGAAGGTCCATTTTATGAGAGTACTGATGTACTACAGATTGTGATTTAAGATGTACACTTTAGGTCAGTTTCATACTGACTTCAGTGCAGTTGCAGTGGGCATAAAGTCAGGAGAAAATGTGGTGCTTTACATAATAATACTGATGATTAATGGACTTCTGGACCATAACTCTATATTCTGAGGCACTGATCCTCCTTCTCCCTCCTAAAATTTGTGTCTTGACCCTTTCATCTCATGTTAGCTACCCTTCCAGAGTTGTTCATTAATCAGCACCATTGATCTGATGTGGTCTGTCATATTGTATTACCTAAAACACAGAGAAGCAAGCATTGGCCTGACTCTGCTCTTTACACAACACACCATCATATTTCCTTTACAGATGACTTAAATGTTATAAACATCAACTTACTGCTCTTACTTCGTCCTGAAATTGGCTTTTTCTAGATTAGTTCCCTGCAGGGTATTTCTGTTCCTCCCCCTGGACATACTTCTGTCTGCTCAGAGCCACCATCAAACACATTCAGTATTCCCTGCTTGCTAAGGGCACTCCTATGTCTGACCAGCAAGGGACAATGAGCAAAATAGTTCCTTCTCTTTGCTTGAGACCAAGACAACCTGATACCACAATCTTCTGTTACTTTTTTTTATGATTCCTGATCGAGCAGACTCAATTTTTAGTTAATTGCTATTTATTTTATTTCTGCAATAGTCTTTTCTCTTATGTCTTCAGAATGCTTCCTTCTGCATCTCCTCTGATCCCTAGTAATGAAAAAATTAAAAGATGAGCTTCTTGTGAGCTTATTTCTGATTATTCTTATTTGCTGTGCTGGAACAGTGCTGTCTATCATGAGGCGATGGAAAGTAACTCGCTAGTGCCTCAGAATTTAGCATGTCTGGTCTTAATCCACATATTGTACAGGTTTCTTGAGTCAGGTGGGGTCAGCTTTAATTGATGCTTTGACAGTCATGATATACTTTCAGACTGGGCTGTCTAGGCTAAATTCAGTTCTGTTTCGGTCACTTTTTCTCTCTGGGAGTAGCATTTTGGATTAAATTCTTAAAGCCACAACAAGAAGGATGAGATGAGAACAGCAGTGTCAGCCATCAACAAATATGATTCAAGAATCAGCTTTCTGCATGAAGTGGGTTATTCCAGATTTATTTTACTCTTTCTTTGTAAGTAGAAAATAGATCCTCTGACTAGGACTGACTACAGCATTTATGTTGTATGAACAAGGTTAGGCCATCGGTTACCTTCAGGTAGATATTCAACCCCGATGTCTTAAACAGAGATCAAGATAGACTGAGATATAAAAACCACCATTCCAAAAGAGGCCAGGAGTTGTGCCCTAAAACCCACAAAAATTTGGCAACACAGGATGTGTTAGAAGGCCATAAGCATGACTTTTTCACAGTAGTCGAGGCTTCATTTAGGAGAGAAAACTGCTCATTTCTATATTCTACTGAGAACACTGTATGTCCACTATCAGTATGGCCTAAAAACCAGAAATTAATTTGTTAATGGATTAGACATTTATAGAAAGACTGTTTAAAGGACTGGACTGCTCTAGCCTGGTAAAGGCCAATTTCCCATGAGGACATTTTTGGAACAGCACTAGAGAAAAAAAAAACCTCTCCCTCAAGTCCCAGAGGTACTTACTGAAATCCAAAATTGCAATGTAGTCTGTAGGAAAGTCTACATTATGTTCACCCTTTCTGTCTCACAGGCCCTCTATTACTTGTCTGCATCTGGTTTTTTCCCCTTCTTTCAGTGCCTTTTATCTGACACTACAGAATTTCACTGCTCTTAAGCTGCAATTCTTAAGTTTGATTTTGGCAGTTGGAATAGCCATTTTTGAGGTCTCACTTTTGTCTGTTGATTTTTCTGATATTTCTTTCTATTTGCAAGCAGTAATCTCAATGCAACAGCTAACCATGCCTAAGAGTTCAGGTCAAAAAGGATAACTTCTTCTGATTTTCCTTCCCACTTCCCACACCAAATGGCCCCTCCTACCTGGGGCAGTGGTACAAGGCCTCAGCCCAGAACATTTTGTTTCATTTAAGGTCTGAGTGCTGCCTATTTCCCACTAATGAAGTTCTCATCATGCTCAGTGTGTTGGGTGTATAAACTCCACACCTGCAGGTGTAGCAGGTGTCCAAGAAGAACGTGCGTCGCTCTCTTGGCTGCTCCTTGCAGCAGGTGGAGCAGGATAAAGCCATGCTTGGCAATGTTACGCAACTGTTTGGACTTTGCACACCTGATTTGAAATGAAGATAACTGCTGCTTGGAAGAGGAAACTAAATGTCAGTAGTTGGTAGGCCTAATCAGAGCAGGAGTAGGTCACCAAAAGCCTTAATGTAACATTCAGCTAATGGTTTAAATGAACACAAAAATCTGTGATGCCAGACTGAACCATGGCAGTGTGTCAGACCACTTTTCACAAGGGGTAACACAAGAAACAGCATTGTACACATACACAGATATATACATATAAATAACCATATATATATGTGTGTGTGTGTGTATGGAGTTATATACATGGTCATTATTTGAAAATTATCTTATTCTGGCAAAACACTGCTGGGTATAAAATACGGAATTCTGTATACTCCTACTATGGAGCCTTCACAGTTGTACCTGAATGCTGAGTGAAACCACATAATTTTCAAAGCAGTTAATTAAAGTGTGGTGTGACTGAGGCAAACAGATAAAGTCCTAATTTTATTGATGTTGGTGTCAAATGTGGAGTAAATAATCTGTGCTCAGTGGAACTGCACCTACATAACCTTTCCTGGGAACAGACTGATTTGTGGGTAGTGCTTGTATACTGCGAGCGTTGTTGAATCTTGAGTGCTACTTTTCTACAGGTACTTAGTATTAATAGAAGCAGTTTGAGGGTATAAACAGCCTCAGGCATTTATGTGCTGATGCTGTAGGTTACAAGGCATCAGCATTATGGCCTGAAACCCAAAAGGTTTGTGGGAGGGGAACAAGTAAGAGGTTAAGGTTTTGTAGCCATGAACACTAAAGATGGCCAGTGCAGTCAGAGTATCGTCTTGTTAAAAACACGGCGGCACTTGGACAACGTGACACTACCTTGCTACCTTAAGCAAGATTCTCACAAAACTAAAGGTACAGTTGTGCTGCAATTAATACCTGTGTTTCTGAAACTGAAATATGAGTTGCCATCACTGCAATCACCAGAGACGAAGAAAATGTGTAGAAATTAAATTGTTACAGTAATATATCCGCCTAAGCTACTGCTTTGGCTAGATGAGCCAGATTAGCTCATGACAGATGAGCTTCATGAACATTTCATTGCCAAGGAACCCTGTCAAAATATTGGTGATTTCTCCGAATCTGTTCAACATCATGGAGATGTCAAATGAAATCTGAAAGGACATTATTTTTCAGGAAGAACAAAAACAATGAAAGCCTACGAAGAAAACGAGCTGAGTTTCTTCCTTCTCTCCTACATGTTGCTTTAAGGTCTGTCCTTGCAAATACTTTGGCATTAACCCTGAAACCTTTAGTCCCATAGATGCTGGTGAATTGCAGAAAGTACTGAATGTGCTCAAAGAATAGATCTCGCTGTTTCAGTAACCAGGTTTTCAAACTGACAGTGCAGGGTGCTGTATAATCTCAGCACGTAACAATTTAATCAAGATTTACACTATTGACACTGGTTCTGCCATAGCTGCTCCCTCCTGGTCACAATGGTACAGCACTTGAGCCATCACTGTCTGGCCACCAAGCTTGTGGTTCTTAGGCTGAAAGATGATCTCAATCACAAGTCGGCAGATCACTTTCATGAGTACGGAACATGATACAAAATGGGAAGTGATAAAAGTAATTAAATACTGTTTTTTCATGGCTCGTTGCTTGCAGGAAGCATGAGATACTGTTTACATTAATTAAAGGTAGAATTCCATGTAGGACAGTGGAATAAATTTCAGCTATAAATTTCAATAGATTTGATCCATTTGTCACAGAAGTATCCCTTTCAAGGCAAACTAAGAAATAAAAGTTTCACTGATACATCTGGTTTTCTCAAGCACTAAGAGCCAGGTTATCAAACAGATGAACAGAAAAATTGAACACCCTCCTTTCCCCCAAAAAATCCTTAGTATCTTATTGATAGAATTCCTCCCTCTCCCTGAGTTTTCATTATGTGATGTTTTTAATAAGGAGATTAAAATGTTTGCATGATTTTTATCTGCATTTACTAGAGGAAGATTTATATTAAAAATCACATTTGTATGGATTCTGAGGGGCAAAGTCTGAAATAAGGAATCTTTTGGTTAAGTTTTAGCATTTTTACCACTGCTGCCCTAATGCTGAGCTAAACAACTGTGTTACTGTCAGTTATGAAAATTAAAATTATTTTTAATTTGTTTTTGTTGTTTTGGATGAGTGTCTCTGTCTCCAAAGATTTCCCTTGCCAGTCATTCATTAAAGAGTCGGTAACCAACACAGTGAAAAGACGAGGTAAAAAGCGCCACGAACGTGTTTTCCCATACCATTCTTCCTGTGTGTTTGCTGCCTCTGGCCTCAAACTGTACAAATGAAAGCTTATTTGATTTATGTCAAAAACTATATATAAAATATCACACGGGATCCACAGAGAAACCGAGTCACTCTGGGCTTTAGTTTCATTATCCATTGAGGAATAACTGACTACAGCCTTGGAGTACGTAGAACTGATCAAAGCGCTTGCTTCCTCACAAGCAAAGAGAAAACCACTGTAGATTTCCTGTTTCATGCTTCAGTGCCAAAACACAATGAAAAAAGTTCTAGATGAGCATGTGAATTATTCTAATACATTGTTCAATCAAATCTGATGGTTATGCGCATTTATGAAACTCATCATTTGAAATGTCAAGTCACTGACAGCAGTGTGTCCTGAGGTGTGATGTATATTTGTGATAATTGTTTGCTTTTTAAAGTAATGTATCATCTGCACCAAACCAGGATTTTTCTTAAGTGTGCCTGAAATGTAGAGATGTCAGTGCCAGCTGCGGTATTCAGATCTGGGTTTTAAATTCCCTGTGCCAGGAAAACATAGAGTCAGGATATGACTACAATGCCATTTTTAAGGTACTCTGAGTTATTTTTCACTGTTCTTTTAAAACTGTATGCAGCGTGGCTGATGGAGAATGATTACTAACATTAATAGTAGCTGAAGTGATTTCTGTGCAGTATATGCAGCATGATGCATTAAGGAAAATAATACAGCAATAATTATTGTTATTCTTACTTCAGTATTAGCAAATGATACTCTTGGGATTTATTGTAATTCAGTATTCAGCACTCTTCTGTGGCTCTTAGAGGCCTCTTCTCTGGTCATTTCAAAACTTTTTTGAATGAAACTGAAGGCAGTTGGCTCTGTTGTTGGATAAGTTCTGCTAACGTAGGAGGGCTGTCTCCTGAGTGCTAAAAAGACCATTTGCAAATCTTCAGCATCTTCTTCCTTGACAGCAGAAGTTACTATGCAGAATGGTTTAGATGGTGGTGAAATGAAATTTTACAGGAGATCCACAATATTCCAAGACAAGGCATGTAGGGAATGGCAGTGACTTGAGGGGACCTGATGGCAACTTCCCCACCGTTTATTTTTGGAGAGTGACACTGTAAATAAACACCCCACCAGTGTCTGAACTCAACATTTTTTCTTATCATGAAAGAAATTCTGTGAGGAGGTGCTTGAGTTTTTGACTGTAGACAATCTGGCAGCTACCTTACTCCTGCTATTTTGTGACAGAAAATCTTATAAGAAAATGGCCCAGATGAACAAAATTATCAGGGCGCTTGCAGATACTCTGATTTCTGCCACGACTGGCAAGAAGTACCATAGGAGATGGATCAGGAATCTTAGCTGTAGGGGAGCTTAGAGCTATTCTAGTTCAATCAGATTTCACAATTTGCTCTAATGAAGAGCGCTGGCAGAAGTTCAAAGCTACTCCAGGTCTTGACTCTCCCTCCACATTACTATAAAAATGTCTGTGGAAGTGTTAACTGCAGAGGAGCCAAAAGTTGTTTTGGTTCCAGTCTTTCCCAGCAGGAGTAACTGAGAAAATAGAGTAGGAGTGCTAGTTCTGCTCACAGCTCCCTCTGCCTTCTGCAGAACACCAGAGACGTTGCTGGGAACATGGCAAAGTATGCACAGTACTGTCACCCCTCACAGCTCTCGCAGCCTCAACCATGCCCTGCAAACACCACCAATACAGATGTACCAGCTCAGTAGCTCCACAAGTCTTTGGAATTAGCATCAACCTCCACTGCTGGTAACCTGAAGTATGTTTGCAAGCAGAAGGTATTGGGAGGATGGCTGTGTTCAGCCAGCATTGATTTCTCCAGCCTTTTGTCTGTGTCTGCTTTCTGTCTGGTTTGGAGGTGGTTACTGTTACTACAAGTAGCATGAATCACGTCTCTGTTAAAAAACAGAGCTGCAATTGTCTTACATAACCCCTGGTAACTGCATGTCTAATAATAGCAAGCCATTCCCAGGTAGGATTCTGTCTGTGTCCCAGACCAGACACATCCACATGCACGCACACACACACATATTCATATTACTTTCTACACCTCATTTCTGGGAAGGAGTGAGCTTTTCACATGCAATATGACAGTTCTGAGCTGCAGGACATGACAACTATTATTTTAAAAAGCCATTTTCACTTATTGCCTTGAGAAGCCAGTCTGGTATGTTCAATTTGTTTCTCAGCCCAAGCATCGAGAAGGAGTGAAAAAAAACCAAACCAACTCCACTGTTTGGTTTTGAGAGAACATTGAATGGTGAAGGCTATGGTTGGATCCTGTCCTGAAAGCTCGAGTCTTTCTAGGTGTTAACTCTCCTTCTGTCTCTTAGGGCAGGCCCACATTTTAATAAGATATTTCTCAAAGTTCTGACAAACCCTTATTTTTACACCTCTCAGTTTCCCCCTTGGAAAAATAAATGACAATATGCAGCTCCCTCATTACTGCAAGGTTAATAGATAATGCTGCAAATCAGTGATGAGGTCTTCAGATGAAACTTCTCTATAAATTGAAAATATTATTCTTTTTGTAATTCATGAGTGGGCTACAGAAGGAAGGAGTTTCTGAAGATTACTATGGTGTTGCAAAATTCTGAACTTCCATTCAGTACAAAGTCATCCTTGCACGACTACCTACAACTAAATCATATAACTGAGCACCGTCCAGACACTTCCTGATCTCTGACGGGATTCATGTCAGGACCACTTCCCTTGGGAGTCTGTTTGCAAATGCAGTGGTTCTAGACTATTTCACAAGGTTTCCAAAGAAACCAGTTCCTTCTGACATCTCTTATCATCAATCACCATTTCTGGGCATCTAAACTTGAATTATCTGCTATTACCAACATAAGAGCCAGATTTCAGTCATCCCAAACCTCTGTGTTCTCTCATTTTAAGAGATGTCTTGGAGCCAGGGATTTGCAAACTCAGTTTCTCTTCTGAATTTGTTCAGCTTTGAGAGTTCAGTTTAGGTTCATCTCTTCACATTGAATGAATAAAACACGTGTGAAGAAACAGCTAAAAATGTAGGTGATTGCAGGTGATAATAAAAAATGTTCTCCTCCAGCTTTTATTTCTAAAACTATTATCTTTCTTAGCTCAGATAATCTTCCTGGAAAGTTTGTTAGGAGTACTTGTAAACAACAAAACTTAGTGGATCAGATGTCAAACTCTGGTTCTATGCCTACCTCAGACCAAGGCATGCCATACTGCATGCCAAGCAGTATCTTTGAAGAAATCCTACTTTCTGGTTTCTCAGGATCTATGGACAACAACCGACAACTTGGTATTGTTATTATGGGATCAAGTGTCTTACTTCTTATGAGTCTCTGGATCTACAAATCACCTTGCGGTAAAGTCAGACCTGAACTAAACCTGTGTTTGAACTCACAAAGTGACTGGTCTGGCCAACAACTGCAGACCCACTTTCATGGATGCCCCCCTACTAAGTTAGTCTACAAAAGTCATATGATCTCCCAAAGATTTCTGTGGGTGCAACAGGGAAAAAAATTGGACCAATACTTTTATTTGTTATCAAATGAAAGCCTACAGTTCAGCAGCAATAAGCCTACTGTGAAAAGTCCGAAGACCCAAGCAAGTGAAAAAACCAAATCAAACAAGAAACCTACTGAGCTGTAAACTGCAGTTTATCAGTATCATGCAGTCATGAGCTGACTGTGTTACTGCCCTAGGGTAAGAAGTTCTTACCTTCTCTGTAGGAAGTCAAATTAATTTGCCTTCACTATCTAGTAATCCCTTTGTCAAGCACTGAGAAATTCAGATATTGTGTCTGTGTTACAATGTATTCTTTGGAAAGTTGAAAGAGAAATGAATGGAAACCATAGAACATGCATCAGTTGCTGAACTTGCAGCATTCTTGCTGGAAAAGGAGTAGTTATATTTTCATTTCTGGTTATAACACTATGTCCCAGATTCCAGCTAAGCATCTAAGAACACAATGGATCTTGTGCATTCAGGCTGTTTTTATTAGAACTGAAACTCCTGGAGGAAACTCTTTAACTGGGTACTCAGTAAAGGGTTAAACAAAAGTTAGACTCAAGTTTCCAAAGCCATCTGAACTGTCTTCAAGAAGACATGAAACATCTATGCATCTGGAAAATGGAACTTGCAACTGACTTTTCTGTACCATCTGCTCTCAAGAACATTTTCTGCTTGGGAGTTGCATAAGCAATGAAAAAAAGCACACAAACAACTTCCTGTACCATGTTTTTGGTCACTCGTAATGACGCATTACAAAGCAAACCAGCTAAATACGCACAACTGTGCCTCACTCCAGATGACAACATGTATTATATAAGAGCAATGCCTGACAGAAAGACACTTATTTTAAGATATGAGGACACAAAGAGCACTCAAGAGGAAATATTCACTGCATGTGAGAGTTGGGGGCAAGAGCCAGGGAGAGTTTTGCCTCCATCTCAAAAGGCCAAGAGTAGTTCAGAAAATCAAAAAGCAGACATTTTTCAGTTTACAAAGTAAAATGATGGAACTTGTTGCACCTCCTTTTGTAAAGAGGAGTTTAGCTTGGAATGAATGTAAGCTTTTTGTTGTTATTTAATGTCACTTTATTGCATTTTAGATTCAAAATTGTTCTTATCCCAAAAGCTTTCAAAAATATAATTTGTTTAGACTTGCTTCGTTTGTCTGTTGGGAAGCCATGGCCCGATTTAATCTTGTATTGTGGCATAAATAAAACAATATCCCCAGGAATTAAGAGCAGTTTAACCAGAATAAAAATATCTACCTCTCCAAATGAGTCCCAAGCCTTTAAAACTGTGTATGTATGCATGTGTTGGCCTTTCTCTTTCCAGTGACTGCAGTAATGGAATTGGACGGAGACATATGGGGAGATCCTGGTACCCGTGCAAATGCAGGGAACTGCTGAAGAGGGGCTGAAGCCTCGACTGAAGCAGGGTGTGCAGCTAAAGGAGGTGGTTTGCCTCCACTTGGGGGTGTTTGTGGAACTGAAGTCGAGATGAGTTTGCCCACTAATGAACAGACTCAGCTCAGTCGTCAGCGTAGATCTGACCTGGTTGGGGCACGGGCACACGATCACATTACTGTTAAATTAGCAAGAGTTTGTGTTGCTGCAGGAGAGCAGACGATACCTAATCTAGCCTGAAGTCACAGTGGCGCAGGCAGGTGATACCTGATCTGACATCCAGCCTGCCACATAAAGATAATCCATTTGTTCTGAAAACTTTCAAATCAGTGTGTGAATTTACCCTAGATCAACATTTTGTGCTACACAGCCACAGTGGTTTTGATACGGTTTTATGACAGAGATCCACTATGCAGTCAAACTACAGCTTCAGAAACTGATTTTATATGGAAACAACCAATTCTTATCAATCTATAGGTTAAATATGGGGGTGCAAACAGCTCCAGGGGAGACAAAATCACCCACCTGAGAGGCACACAGTCTTTGTAAAGACTAGCCATGGAAAAACATAAAGAGCTTCACTTCCAAATCAGTATCTATTGCTTTCCATGGGCCAAAAGGACTTAGACCACCAAATTTTCTTCCTACCTTCAAAATACAGTGGTTTAATTGTTAATACAGGGTTTTCCTAGATAATGAACCCTGTAGTCTAGAATCTGCAAGATTAGATAATTCTCAGGAGACAAGTCTGTCTCCAAGAAAATATCTCAGCCCGTGGCAACAAATTCTCAGGTTAATGAAAACTGTTTTAAGATTTCAGCTGAATTAAGGAGGTGCACAGTTCATATAGGTCACCTCTGCATGGGAGGGAACATCGATATGTTTTCTGTACCTACAATTCATTAACAGCAAAACCTGGTTCATATCCTCTTTGCTACAGCATCCTTCCTTTCCTGCCTAGCCCCCTTCCTGACTCTAATGCCTTACACCTCCATCCATCAGAAGGACGCCATATAAAATTTTGTTCATAATTACACTGGCAAGTCTTCTCTGGTTTTCATGGAAGTCACATCCTCTTAAATGAGAGCAGAATTTGGCCCTCTGTCTTTTCAAAAGGAAGACTAACGATCAAATAATTTTCTCACATCTCTGTTTGCACTTTCACAGTCTGGTTACATTGATTTGTGTCTCATAAGTAGACATTTCCTTTGTTGGTTACAAATCAATGTTATAGACCTAGCCTGCCTGCACATTTTTCCCTTCCCTCTTACAGTGAGAAAAACAAAGTGCAGCTTCAATTCCCCTTGCTTTATAAATGTGAACTTCCTTGATGAAGCATGAGAGAAAAGCAGATAAAATTCCAGCTCTCCCTCAAAAAACAGGAAACGTCTGTGCTTAAATTTCTAATTACCAAGATGCTTTATGGTATGATAAACACCTTTATCATTCCAGCCCTGCCAGTGCTTTGTTAACCTAGCTATAATCCTCTCCTTCAGATATCACAAGACTTCCCAGGGCAGCCCACTGTGATATCAGAGACAGCTATGACTTCATGGCATGAGTAAGGAAAAAAGAGGCAAAGGTTTTAGTCTGCAGCAGGACTGAGCTGCCACACAAATCTCCAGGAAAGGACAGAAAAGAAAAGGGTTTGCAATTGGTGCCTGAGAGGCAATGAGGTTTATGACTGCAGTGTGAAAATACAACAGTGAAGATAGATGAGTATTTCACTGCAAATGGATATGAGTGATAATAGAAAAGGAGTAGTAAGAAACAGAGCCATCAATCATAATATACTAAGTAAAAGAAGGTACAGGTGTAAATGTGGAACATACCAGTTTGATTTTCCTTTATTAAAAAAGAAAAAAATAAAGTTAAAGAAGAAGAGTCAAAGAAGCCCCAACTAAATCTCAGTTTTAATACTGTGAAGAAGTTTAGTAAGTGATGGTTCCACCAATTTGCTGGAAAACGTGTGACTGCCAAAATGAAAATAGAAATTGTTTAGAGCTGGAAGCAATATTATTATTATTATTATTATTATTATTATTATTAATAATAATAATAATACTATTAATAATAATACTATTGCTTAAAGAATGTGAGATCAAAAAGGTAACGAAAAATGTTACTAATATGAACATGGCTGCCACCACCATCAAATAACATCTTCACAAGTAAAAGGGGAATGTTATTTATTTTAAAGAACAGCATTAGGAATCAGAAAATATGGGTTCTACTTACACCTCTGCTGGGGAATCTATGCTTGGCCTTGAGAAAGATATTTCAGTGCTCTGTGCTTCAGCTCCTCTGTAAGACCAATCAAGATAATAATAGATCAACTTCACAGGCATTTTAATTCATGGGTGTTGAGCAAACACTTACAGTTTTTTATGTAGAAACTATTAAAAGGCAAGAAAGACAAAAAGGAATGTGAAGATTTGGGAAACATTTGAAAAAGAAATTCCACAACCCATCCACCTCCTCAAGTCAGAGGAAGAGAATAAATAAGGTCCTTTTTTGTATTTTATTTCCAAAGGAAGTATAAATCTTCCCAACCAAATGGGCACAGAAATTTTCCCATGTAAATGGCAAGAGGGAGCCCTGGCTGGCAGCAGCCTTGAAACATTCTGTGCATGTGCCCATTCCTGGCGAGATAACACCACACCGCTGGCCCAATGGAAAGTGAGATGAGAAGTTAGGACTACTTGGAGAGCTGTCTGTTTTCAAAGGCTCTCGACACAGCAGTTCAGGCAAGAAACCACATCACTCAAAGACTTTGGAGACCAATCATTTGGACTCCCTGTTCCACCAATCCACAACCTTAGGCAACTATCTGTTTCGCTTGTGTTTAAGCCTGGCTTTCTAAAAACCTTGAGTTTTATAATAGTAGATATGGTGGAATAGGCCTTGGAAGAGTAAACTAGATATTAGAAATAAAGAAAGAGGGATACAAAACAAGAACACTAAAATGAAGAGAATTATAAAACCAAAACTATTATTCTTATTTGATACAACTTTGATACAACTTCTCCAAACACTTTTTCTTAGACATAAATGACAAACAGAAAATACCAAGATGTCATGGGTCAGACCTGCAGAATCAAATATGTTCATCAATGTCTGTTGCGACTTTAGTAAGAGTTAACAAAGAACTCAAGAGACAGAACTGCCCAAATCAGTTTACTGATTAGGAATGTATCTACCAAAACTCCTAAGCAGTGATGTGTTACCAGCCCAAAAGGACTAGCACAACCATGTACTATAGGACAGAGAGAACTCAATATGCATTTCAACACAAATATATTTATAGCAGCTTGTTTACAGCTTATGGTGCTTTCCACTGTATTCTGTGTACTTCTCTTATCTTGCCCTATCAAAGTCAGCAGACAGTGGAGAGGTATGAATCCTTTCCCTTATCTTATCCTGAACAGGCTTCACTAGAAAGGACATAAATTCTGTCTTTTCAATACCAAGCTACAATTAGCACAGAGGTCATGACATCGCAGTGATCACAAAGGTCACAAGTAGCGCTGCCACCACCCAGGGGGTTCCAGAGCTAAACATGAACCCAAAGCACTCTGGGCATATGGAAATGCAAAAGCTTTTTTTTATATATATATATATATATATATATATCTGCATATATGCATGCCAAGAGTAAATATTTAAGGAATGAGCAACATGATAACAAAAAACCACCCCCATGTTTGTAAGCATAACAGGGATCAAAATATGCAACTGACAGGTGGACAAAGTAGGTTTACCTGGTGCAGAGCATTGGAGAGAAATGAAGCTTTGCCTTTTACATTTCGTGCATTTTAAGAAGCTGCTCAGATTAGTTGTTTAATTTAACCTGACTTCCGTTCTTTTGACAGTAAGTGCCAAAGCAAAATTTGTACTGGAATACAAACACCTTCAGAAATTCCAGAGTATCTGAACATGGCATTTCTGTTTGGTACTGTCTATACAGTTGTATAGATAAACATCAAAAGGTGAAATGTTTGGGCTCAAGTCACCCAAAGACTGGGAAGTGCCCAGACTGAGTGTGCATGTTACTTCAAATCCTAGTTTCCTGAAGAGTCATTGCTGACCTGAACGTTTTCAAAGAAGCCTTGGCTAGACTTAGCTAGCTAGAGGTGAGTGCCAGTATTTCCTACACATTGGAGGAAGTAGCCTCAAAAATCCTGGCCCACAGGATTGGCTCCAAAAGCGGGTAGAGCTGAACTGTTAACTGAAGTATTCAAAACACACCAACCCTGAGAAGATTATACTGAGTTTTGTGACCACTACACTTGAGGAAAAAGAGGAAAGAAAGGGGCTGACGGAGCCTGAAAGGAAAAGGAACAATTTAGATCAATGGAACAGGCCTGAAGGCTTCTAAAGAGAATCCTTTAAAGAACCACAGACAATGGCCACAGTCTAGACTGAACACACAGAGAAGAGTCAAGACAAATCATCACCATTAAAAGCTAAGTAATCACATCACATAACAGCAAGATACAGCAATAGTCTCTCCATCTCTGCTCCGAGGTGAAATCACCTGGAATGTGACATTTGTTTCTGGGCAGCTCCTCATCAGAGTGATTGGAGACAGTTCAGAGAAGAGCCTCATAAGCAACCTCATAGGCAACCAGTGTGGTGGAAAGACTGAGCTATTAGGGAAAGAAATTAAGAGCTACATCTGCAGTAGCCTGGTTGCATGCCAGTGACTGTCAGATGAGGGCAAAGGCATGAAAACAAGCTGCATATAACTAAAAGGTGCAAATGACAAAAAAAAAAAAAGAAAAAGAAAAAAAAGAAGAAAGGAGGTTAACTAATAATATAAAGGTATATAGATGAAATCAAAACCAGTAACATAAAGGTGAAATTCCAAGGAGCAAATATTCTAAACCTGAAAAGTAGTCTCCTTAGGGAAGGAACTGAAGTTTGACTGTGTATTTAAAACTGACCTAGACAAAATACTAGATATGCAATGCACACATCCTTCATTGACTCTGGGGAAATGGGCTGAGCAGGTCTTGATTGTTTCTCCCATTTGGTGATGATGACTCCAAGGTACACTGTGTTTCTCTGGCCTGGAAACCATCCATAAAAATATGGAAACCCATGAAACACACTTTGGTAGGTTAGAAGATGTTTAACCAGAAGGAGACTAAATTCATGTTCATTGGATAAGCCTGTGAATTAGGCAGAGTTGTATATGAAGAAAGAAGTAAACCAGCAAAGAGTAAAACCTACCAGGTTAAGGAAATGGCTTTCAGCATCAGGTTCCCAAAGAGAAATAGCCACACAGCAGAGTGGTTAATCCATTGCATAAAAAGAGAGCAGTATATATGGATCAGGTAACAAGATGTGAGAATGGAGCTGGGGAAATTACTTTTAAGCATATGTGACCTCCTGAATCGAAAGGTGGCTAGTCTATGGAAAGGTTAAATGCTTGTGTCACAAATTCAGAAAGATGAGTGAGCAAAAGGGGAGCTTGTTTCTCTCTGGAAAGTATCCTAAGAAAGTAAATGACAGACAGACAGAGTGAGCCTTGCACTCTTCCATACTATTGAACCATGGATATAAGCCTATAAAAAAAAAAAACAATACTCCACTTACCAGAGTATTGAAACACTGCAAAAAGCTGCACACACAGACTAAAAGTATGACAGAGACATGCAGGGGGTGGCGGTGAACGGAGTGCAAGTGTCTGGACACAGTGAGATGAAACACTGCTGCCACTTCCTATCCATAACCTCCCCAGGCAGCAAGGAGTGCAGACAGGAAAACCACTAAACCTGAGACACAGAAGTTACTACATAAACCAAACCAGATCCTGACTGATTTCAGCCTGTACTGGAAATAATCCTTAGGTTTTTTAACTGGAAAGTAAAGACCTTGTGGGTGAGAAGCAAGGGGAAGGTAGAGACAGAGAAATAAACTTTTTATTGATAGTTTTCAGCAGGAAGAACAAAGTCTGTCTTCACAGCAGTCATGTTATCAAAGAGAAAAATTAGGTTAGTGGTATCTTCATTTGAGTGGCATCTGGTTTTATATTTTTTGGAAGCAAGGGGAAAAAAGACAACCTTCTTGGAACCAGAGACACTAAGTGATTTAACTCCTGTGTCCTTACATAGGAGGGGCTACTTCAGATTTTATGCTGCCATGTAGCCCTGACAAGGCAGCCCCTTCCTGACACTGCAGCATCTTCCTGACACTTCACTCAGCCTGAAGTCTTATGAGTACAGCACTGCTGACTGTTGGCTCCTTCTATGGTGTGAGGAGAGAACATCTCACACAGTGGCAGGTGACCTTATGGAAAGATAGTGCTGGCTTCTGAGTTATACTTCTGCTAACCTTTCTCACTGGTCAAATATGACATCCAGAAAACTTTCCCCTTGCTCTACCTTCAGGGGCCCAACTCCAAATTCAGCATTAAGGTACATCTTTGAAGAAGCTGAGCTGGTTGTATGAGCAATGGTGCTTCCAGCACAAAATGGTAAACATGAATGCAGTACTGATAACATTGCAAATCATGCCCTGAGGCTGGAGGTCCAATGAAACAGTGATTTCAGAAGCAGTATCAGATAAGGTATTCTCATTACTCCCCAGGCCATTGCAAAAATTCATGATTTAAAGAAAGATTGGTGGTCTCTGTTCACAAACATCTGTGCTGAGATGAGTGGGAGAGTTGTGCAATATGTTGGCAAATCTGAGCAGCCAAAGACGGAAATTTATTAAACTGGTTTGGTCCCTGAAGCCCATGTATCGACCCACCACAGCCTATGCTCCATCTTAGCTTGCTGCAGGTCTCTGCTAACTAATGGTATGTACCTGTCCATCTGCAGAGCCAAATATAGCTTCTTTGAAAGAACAGAAAGGAATTCCTGCTGAGCCTGACAGAAGACGAGCCCACCATGTGTCTGCCTGGTGCTGAGGAGTCTTGTGACAAAGGTGGCTGGAGGCTGTATGTTTATTTTCCAGCTGATGCGCACTGATAACCTGACCTCTGCACTTACAAGATTCATGTAATATTTCATGGCTTACCCCAGCTTCCACAGGGCCTGCATCCTGAAGCCCCGTGTATGTCACAGAGGACCTTCCAAGCAGCTGACAGACAAAACACTTCTGACACCCATTCTGGCTAGCATAACACTTAAATATGAGGAAGAAACACAATGCTGCTTACTCCCCCAAGTGTGAGCTAATTTTAAAGTTCATCCTGTGAGTCCTTATAGAGGGGATGTTTTAATTACCTCCAGCCTGTCCAAACTAGCACTCCTACCCCTATGTGTACTGCTGATATGACTGACAGCTGAGAGCTTTTCTAAACACCAAGCATAACACTGCAGTCACTAGCGGCTCAAACTGCCTAAAGTGGTGTGATTTTTATCACTTTGACAATACTTATGACAACCTTCTTTAAGTGTAAAGGGATTTTCAAAATTTACTAAGATTTATAAAATAAGCCTACCTAAAAGTTTCATGTGTGTATGCAAATGTTACCTAAAATCATACACAAAGAACAGTCTGACTTTGCCTCATACCAACATTGAAAAAAAGCATCTCAACTCAAAGAAACAAGCTTGGCCCTCCTTTGCTCAGTTTACACAGCCTTCCACTCAAGCCTGGGAAAACAGATAGGGCTCTTCCCCCCAGGAAAACAATACTGGACTTTCCCCATGGAAGGGTACACCGGTGTAACCAGTGAGACAAGGCATGGAAGAGAATCAATGGCAGAACTAATCAGGCTAATTCAGCTCTTAAGAAAGCACCCAAACCCCATAAAGCCCCACAGAGGTCAAAAAGTATCTCTGAGATTATGCCTGAGAATGACCTAGAAGTCAGTGTCATCCAGAGAGTGCTAAAATGTTAAATTCTATGCAAGCAAGAACTTGCTCTGTATATGAGCTGAAGTTTTCAAACCATCCCCCACAGAGATAATCATAGTAGGATCCACAATAAGAAAGATTGTGTTATGATACCTCCCAAATACTAATGCAAACAACACCATCCTTCTATA
This sequence comes from Rhipidura dahli, assembly GCA_013399225.1. Taxonomy (NCBI): domain Eukaryota; kingdom Metazoa; phylum Chordata; class Aves; order Passeriformes; family Rhipiduridae; genus Rhipidura; species Rhipidura dahli. The sequence goes on from VXAC01009470.1 coordinate 314,674, forward strand.
TTCAGAAAGCATCTACATCTCTGACAAGTCTAAGATTTCTGAGACCAGAGCAATAAAAGACAGTCAAATGCAAGTAGATCTCAATTTCAAAATACAGGTATCTTGACATCCAAAGGGTGCAAAGATTTTTTTTTTTTCTTTTCCTGGCTCATAATGTATTAGGCATTAGAAACCTAACCTCTATTTTACGTATGACTCAGCTCCTGCTAAAATAAGAGATGCTTGTGGACCCAAATGGGAGTCTAGGACATTTTTAAAAAACGTCACCATTATTTGGCTTGGCTGGATATAATACATAAAGATGATTTCTCAGGCAGAAGCAATGAGCATGACTCCACCCAATACACACTGTGGTTCTGCTAGAACAGTTCCTTTAGTAGAGATCTCCAGGCCCTCCCCTGTGTACCTGACTGTCTGCACACTGCCAGTGTAGGTGCACCGACTGCTGGTGCAACAGATGTTAAAGCAGGAAAACCTCACTCCCAGAGCAGAGGGGTTAATGGGGCATTAACATCAAGGCCCCAGTTGTGGCCACTTAAATGCTAACAGCTTTAAGTAAGTTATCCAAATCTCGAGCTTACTGTTCGAGCCACTAGCACTTAATTATAGAACATTTGGGGCCAAAACTTGCCCCAGGGTATGCATGAAGTCATCTCAAAGATGCTAAGGGAAATCCATGTGCTAGATATTAGAAAAGCAACTGGTTCTTATAAATAGGGCTATTTTAAAGCAAAATGTAACAGGTTATCTTTTACTGAACATCCTTTTATTATTTACATTTACAAAAACTAATCACATGACAGTTGCCCAGATTCATCGGCTGGGTTTCAATTTACATTCTTCACTAACATTCCCACAAACTCGATTAAAGAAAAGCTGAGTTTTAAAGCCTAGCAGCTTGAATTAATGTTCTGTTAAATCTGACAGATTTTGTCCATGGTTCTTTATTGACCCTTGTGCTTTCTCTGACATCCTTGTGATGCACCTTTTCCCAACCAAAGTGTATTTCATGGTCCAGGGATGGTTTCTGACTGAGGGAAGAGTATTTTCACCTCCTCTTCACCTCCCAGAGCAGTATTTCAGGGCTCTTCAAGAGGTGTGCCATTAAACCTAAAGCACGCTCATGGCTCCTCTCACATTGCAGCAAACAGATCTGTCGGGCTTCAAATCTACTGAGCAGCAGCAGGTAAACACAGCTTTTGTTTTAGCAGCTCGGTTACAGCTAAGTGAGCATCTGACCTGGCTGTACACAATAAACCTTCTCTTTCAGAGGAGTGTAATTGTCATTGTATTTCCTTGCCCTTTGAAACTTGGAACAGGAGGCTTCAGCCTGAGGAGCCACTGCAGTCTTTGGAACATTAAAACCCCCACATTCTTCACCACTTACTATAATATGCAATTAGAGATACCTGTGTAAAATGAAAGGGAAATATCATACTATGTAAAGCTTCAAATGATCACTTGGCTTGGGATTCATCTACAAGAGGCAGAGCCATACAAGTTCAGCATTGTTACATGGTTGTGGTACTTGCTATGAGCAATTTACCGAGTAAAACTCTTTGAAGGTTTTCCTATTCCTGCTAACAGGTTAGGGGGCTCTAGAGAAGTGTCTTATCAGATGCTACTTTTCAGCTCTAATGAAACTTTCTGCTAAGTGGGAGCTGAGCTGCTCCATTTGCCACTTCTCTTGTAAAAATTTCATTTGTGGAAGTTATGGGCTGTTTTCTTATATGCAGCCCTTTGCTTTCTCCAAAAAAGACTTTTACATCACGATTTCTTCAAGAAATGCACCAGAACTTCTTTCTGGTTTAAGTCTTAAGGAATGGCACAGATGCAACTTTGAAAGCAAATCTGTGGTGAAATTCAGGACAGGAATGCAGCATGTATGTGTTCAGAACAGTGTTCAGAACACACGTTCTTCATACAGTATGAAGACTGTAAAGTAATTGGCAACTCACCCAAAATCTTAGAATGAGTAATCTGTGGCAATTTCATCTATGTAAAGTTAGCTGTAGCATGTAGGGAACGAACACATACATGCTTTTAAGAAAAAATACCCAACCTCTTGCTACACACTGACATTGCATAGGATATGCATAAGAGTTTAATGAAGTGTTTGGGGCCCATGCTAACTTTGATTCGTAGGGCTCTAAGTCATGCAGTTCATGCTGATGTTACTGTATGCTGCTGTGAATACAGAGAAGAATTTTTAAGACCAGCTTGTTGTGTTATACTCACAGCCTTCATTTTATTTTAATGTAAATTGTGTGTTTAATCTCTTTTGAAGGTTTGAAAGATGCAACCACCTCTATTTTTTTTGGGCACAGAATCTCATGAGAGGATACAGTATAAATGATACCCATCCATTCCATTGTGTTTCTTCCTTTTCCACACTTTCCTTTCTTCCTGTCCCTTTATCTGTCTTTTTGGGTCTCTCTTTACTCATTTCTAGTTAGTCCCTTAGCCTTAGCCTACCACTTGTTCTCCACTTCCACATCTACAGTTTGCAATACTTTGTAGTATACACCTTTTTTCTGTTTCTCCTACTCACCTCTCCTGGCACCATCAGCGTTCCGTGCCATCACTGTACCTGGGCTTTAGTTTGTGTGTTTCCCTTTGCCTTGCATTTAGGAGGATAATTCTCTCTTGTCTGACACCCTCACCTTTCATTAACTCTGGTTTCCTATCATCTTCAGTTCCTACCAGCCCAGAGAAGGTGGGAGGGGGAATGAAGTGTTTGTGGAGGCAGTGCTGGCTGTCACAGACTGATTGACAATGAGCACGGTGCCTCCAAGTGCTGAGATGCCACAGTTTGTGGAGTGAAGTGAGACCTCAGTGCCCGGCACACCCTCCGTGCTTGAACAGACATTCTGAGTGTGGCTGCTGATCACTGTTAGCCCAGTGACTCCCTGCATTCTCCTCACTTCCTTCTCCCAAGCTGTCAGACTGGCAAGGCTCAGGAGAAATCACGGGTTTCCTAATTTGTGCCTGCACAGAGAGAAAACTTAAATACAGGCTGGTCAGATCTGTACAGATGATGGAGAATGTTTCACTCCATTCTGTGCTAGTGTGGGCTCTTCAATTTGTGCCTGCCAGCTTCCTTGTTCCTGAGAACAGAAAGATAAACTGTGGCTTTGTATGGATGGGGAATATGACAAAGCAAAAGGAGAGGAAAGGAAATTCATTACATTTATCTGTGCAAACATTTTCTCAAATGATTCCTGCAATTTCACATATCGAGCCCCCTCTGTGAGCACATCTATCCTGGATGGCTGTATCTTGGATTTATAGAAAAAGCTTGTTCCTGTATCTACTCAGTCAGATTGGAGCTCTTTATTGGTGCTGATCAGTCTATTCAGACTCTCCAGACTGTTCCTAGCTCAGAGGCAAGGCATCATGCACTGTTATCAATGGCTATTTAAGCGTCGAGTGGGCTCTGGTAACTAGGTAATCCAGAGAGAAAAGCACAGCAGCAGCCAGTATGGACTGTGACTCTGACTCAAAAGTGGTCAAGTTTTCCTTTGACTGCCCAGGATAGGCTCATTTTTAAGAGGTCATTTTCTAGTCAAACCAAACACAAACGTTGACTAAATCTAGATGACCCAGTGACTCTCGGGAATTCCAGTGCCTTGAGTGATGGAAGAGAAAGCAGGAGCCACAGACAGTCCTTCCCCCAGGTTAAGGGTGGCTCTATGGGCAGCCTTAGTTTATTTGTCTCAGCGGCTCATGCTTACTGAAATAACAAGAAGCTTTCTTCTGTTTTATCGCAAAGTCTCACGGGAGCCTTCATCTGCATACAGTGACTCAGAAAGCTGCCTGCTGAGCTGCACGTACTGGATGTCTGTCTGGAACAAGTCAGAGTAATTTGTCCTCTTGTTTACAGCAGCCTATTTATAACAGCACGGAGATGACCCACGGATACACCAAGTCAACCCTCCAAACACCCAGAAAGGGGCTTTTCACACTCATCACAAAGCCCCAAATACTATAGCTCCCTCAACTCCTCACCAAGTGAAGATGATCTCCAAGGGTTACAGGCAGCAGAGTGGATTAGAGCAGGTTTGGATGAAACACATCAGCAAGAAGCTTTGTTGCATCATGGTCACAGTAAGAATCCATCTGCTTCAAGGTGACGCAAGGCCCAAAGGATTGAGGACGAGTGTGGACTATGATATCCACTATTAGTATTTTCCTCAGAAATAAGCTGTTTGCAGCCACTCCAAGGTGATCTGCGGATTTTTGTTCAATGGCTTCCAATGCTCAAAACTCCTAGAATGAAATCTATAAAGCTGCAACCTGTCTCAGTCAGATAATTTCAGCTCTTAACAAAACTAATTTTCAGAAAGCACCATATGTCATGTATGTAAAAGTGATAGACCTGTAATGAATCACATACATGTATTCTGAATTAATTTTTCACAGGAGTAATTTTAATATCCTACATTAGCATCTCCTGCTGGCTAAGATTTCCCCCTAAGAATTAGATAAACAATTCTCCAACCATGCACCTTCAAACAACTGCTTCTTCCCAGGCAAGGAAACAGGTTTTTCCTCTCTGTTACAGATATAATATTCTTCATTAGAACCACAGAAACCTAAGGTTCAGTCTTCATCCAAAATTCTGTCTCATGCAATTTCTATTTTGCATTAGAAGAAGGTCCATGTCACTGTTTTGGAAAAGAGAGCAGGTTTCTTAATCAGACATGCCATGCTTATTTTTGACCCTGTTACTAGACTGAAATTAGTGACTATATGAATGTATCCCACATATTTAACATACAAATATAAGTAAATATATATCTGCAGGCACACCCATCAAACTTCAACGGTTATATGTATTCATGCATGCATATGTGCAAGCAACTATTTAATTTTTACATACATATATTTACAGGCATGCTTGTATATGTACTTATACATACCCTCACATATGTAACTTGTAAGCATTTGACAGTCATTGAGCAATACCTGAGCTTTGTGATGTCTCTTTTGTGATATCTGCAGTATTTGGTTGAAGATGAAGGGATTAGGTCAAACACTCCTGTACTTACAGAAAAGAGACCCACTATGCCCAAGGCTTACCTAAAGCACTTTTCTGTTATATACATATGTATGTATACTCCATTAAAAGACTCCAAAATTTCTCCCTGCCTCCTCTTTCATTTGGGCTGAGCAGCACCACTTGGAAATGGAGAGTATGTGAATCCCAAGCTCATGTCAGCAAAACTACCTGTATTTTATCATGAGTTTGTCTGCCATTCCTACCCCAGCACTCTCCCTAAGGAGAGCTACAGCAGAGAGTGATCCTTCTGCCTTTGCTCACAAGCTTCTCCTCCACAGTACAATTTCTAATATCTCAAGTTTTAATGCTTACTGAGAAAACAACCTCTTCTCCTGCTCCCTAATTAATTTTTCTTCTTTCTTTCCTTATTTATATCTTAGCAATTGCACAGGCCATAAACTAAAATGGTCCAGAGTTCCTTAATGGCAGTTTTGAATCCTGGAGAAATGACAAATACAAGGTGTGAATTTTGCAATTCATGATGAAAAGAAATAAAAGAATTCTGTATCGAAGCAATACAATTTCTTTGATTTTCAATGAGGATATGCAGAATGGGGTTAAAGGTGGCTTGTAAGGTCCTGAGAGATCAGCAATGCTATTTATAGCAACACTTTGTACAGAAAAGCCATATATGCAATTATTCAATTATTCTGACATATGCTTACAGCTGTTTCCTATCTCCAAGGCTGGTCAGGAAGGATTAGTAAAGTTGACTGTACAACTGATTCAGAATGGAAAAATTTACCCCCTTTTTATTTTTGGTACAAGTCTTAATTTTTCAAGTGATGTTTTTGTTCAGTTTCATGAGCTGAGCAGTCTGGATAGATGGTATATATCCCTTTGGCAGTATATGAAGAATTCTTTTTTTACCCTTTGTTATTTATACCATGAGTCTGGTCATCTAAGTCATATGCTTCCTGTTTTTAACTGAATGACAAACTTTTCAAGCAGGAGGACAGATTCCAAATGATGCATAAGTACTCATAACCACAAAAATCTTCACCTCAACATTTTGAAAATGTTCATTAGAAGAGAAATATGGCAGAATAAAACAGAATCTGGACAAGTATGCACAGATGCCATTTTGTGGTGTTTTGCCAGGCCTAATATTAAAGACTCAAAATATAAATAGGTGAAATAAGGAACTCTTGATATTTTTGCAAGTGGTTATACTTCACAAAGAATTGCATGTCACAAGTTAGAGAGTGAAATAGGGTGGGATTAAGGCTTTCTGACACTAATATGGGAAGACTTGCATTACTAACTGATCAGAGATCTTACTTTTCAGGAAAATTTCCCAAAATTTAAACATGTTTTGCCAGATGTCAAACATTCTCTAGCTACATCACAGCAGTGAGAACAGAAGCCTTCCTACTAATCATTCAGTTTTACCTGTGGCTGCATTTTGTTGTTTTCTGGCAATCCCACTTCACGTCTGTGAGCCTTCTCCATCCAGAGGGAGGGGGAGAGAAGTGGAGATTGGTTGAAAGCAATATACAGCTCTCTCTTCCCCGAGAAAAGATGTCTACAGCAGTGTGTGACAGTAGTGTCAGCAGGGAAATACATCTTGGAGTGCAGGGAGTTTAAATGATTATTCCTTGGCCTTGTAAGAAGAAGCCTTTGGGCCCATTTGTGCTATGTTCCCTGAGCATTTCAAAGAGCTGTTTTCCCCCGAAGACCACAGCAGGATGAAAAAGAGCAGCTTGTGAGGAAAACACTACCCAGAGTGGGTATGGGAGGGGTGGGCAGAGGCAGCTGGCTCTGGGGCTTCGGACAGAGGAATCAGGAGGGTTTCTGTGCGGGGGAAGGAACACCACTACATCCATCACAAATGAAACCTGTTTCTTTATAGCCATGTAGAGGGATCAGACAATTACCTTGTTCCACTAATGCATTGGTGGGCATTCTCAACAGAGGCTGTCTTAGACACTATGGCTTGGAAGGAAAATTAGGGAGAAAAATAAAAAAAATAAAGTCCGACCTGTCCACAATTATTTCTTCTGATTACAAGCAGTGCGGAGGTCATATACTACTGACATCAACAGTATTTTGCTTGTGCCTCAATATCCATTAGATTCCAACACTCAGTTGCGTGTTTATTGCATTCTAATATGAGTCAAATCCTTTGAAAACTGTGCCTGAGATTGGGAGAGCTGGACATCACCATACACCTTATCATCATTCTTTTATGATGGAAGAGCATTTTGTACAACCAAATCTACATTCCACTGCTCTCAGGTTAGGTCTCACTCATGACGTGCATTCCCAATATTTTTTTCTTCTTTGGATACTTATGCAAACCATACAGCTGAAGCATCATCTCCTCACATGACCTTCAAAATATTTTGTCTTGTAAAGTCCTTGTAGGTTACTGAAGTGCAGACATTCCTAACTTCCAGGCTGGAAATTAAGGCTTGGAGATGATGTTATTTGCCAGGATCTCAGAAGGAAGTCACAAGAAAAAATATGAAAATCAGACTTTACCATTCCAAGAAAATAATCTAACTCTTGGAATAGCTTCACTGTCCACTTTGTGATTTAAGACCTGAAGACCCTTTTCCTCCTGCCATCCCACATATTTAAATTGGACCTTGAAGCTTTTCCATTTCTCATTAGATACTGTCCTGTGCTTTTACTTAACAAGTAGTTTGCTTTGAATCCTTCTTTTTTGCTCCCAGTCACTTCCATTATTCCTGTTCCACCTTTGCTTTTCCTTCTGCATCCACTTGTTGCAACTGAGATAAGTAGAAGCTGCTGTGCTAGAAGTCCCCAGAGCCAGAAAAACCACACACAGGATTTTTAAACTTCTGACCCTATCTTATCCCTTTGCTTCCTTGAGTTGCTTAAAATTTCATGCACCATGCAAAAAGCAAGTCTAGTTTCTCTGTAGGCAGCACAGACTGTAGTCTGTTATGGCAACATTTTCTGGGGCTGTTATGGGGGGATGCACACTTCTTCCTATTGCATTGTGTATTTCTGATTTCCTTCTGAATGTTCTGAGGGCATTGGATATTTACTGAGTCTTTTGTAAGCCTGAATTCTTTGTCTTCATCAAGATTCACTTTCACAGACGAGTCTGGAGCATGGCTATTCCCAGTCCTGTGTCTCCTCTCCTCTCTTCTCTGCCATTCAGTCTTCAAGAAGTCTCACTGCGTTGTGTTTTCCCCTCTGCTCTACTTTGTGCTTGGTGGCAGACTGTCACATGCAGCTGAGATCACTCTGACCCCACAGCTGAGCAATCTTGTATGTCAGCAGCAAGAGTAGACTGGGAACATCTCAGTTGTCAGGTGTTACAAAATGTAAAGTGTGCCTGGCAGCCACAAACTTCATCACACCTGTAGCAAAAGCCTTATACAAAAGGCCTCCTGATGCAAGAACCTAGACTTCCCTTATTTCTTTACAACTTCAAGTACAGTCCTAAAGCCAAATTCATAGCAGTGAAAAGTGGAAAGTAGGCTGAAGGCTCTTTTCCTGATGGAGAGAAATTATGAATGCTAGCTACTTTCAATGCCATGCTTACTGTGCTTTGGCATTTGGAGACATCCTTAAGCATGGATTTCTTGGTTTCTATTGTTTGTATGTTCTGCCCCAATGCTATTTCAGTGTATATTTTAATGAGTGAATTTATTATATAGCTCACTGCACAAAAATTTCAGTTACATTATTAAAAACTCCCTAGTACTGATTTTTGGATCAGATATTTCCTGCATGTATTTGGAATCCACTGCTGGTTATTGAATAGCTTTTCTCTTTTTTTTTTTTGTTTTTTTTTTTTTTTTGTTTGTTTGTTTGTTTTGTTTTTGTTCTTGGTCCTGTCTGGGAATAAAGCCTAATATGGGTCTGCCCTCAGTATTGCTACCTTTTTTTCCTCCCCTGTATCCCAGACTACAGCACAGACCTCTCTTAAACCCAGAAAGACAAGATAAGCCTTTTCTGCCTGGCAGCATTTCAGAAACATTAAGTGTAAGAGAGAAGGTAAGTAATTCACCATGCCTCCCCATTTCTGTAATGGGGGAGGACATCTTGATACATTTACAATGCTCCTCTGGGGATATTTCATCAGTTATACCTAACTCTAATGGACAAGAATTGATTTGAACTTTCTACTTAGCACAGAGCTGTAAACAGCTTCACTCCAGGTCGCAGCAATGAACTAGTGTTTTGTAAAATTGAGAGAAATTTGGAAAACTTCTGTGTTGATCTATTAAGTAAGCTAGCAGTTGAATGATCCAGGGTTTACTAACTTGTCTTTTCAATTGTTTAAAAACAGAAAGAGCAATTACTAACCTAGATTATACATTTTTTCATTCTAACATTTCTCTATTTTTGTCAGGGTATTGGCATTTGAGCTATCTCATTTACTTTCAGTTGAGATTTGTCAAACCAAGATACAGTCTGGGAAGGTATTTTTATTGTTCTATTTAATGTCAGATGCTTACTTTTGAAGTTCTCAGAGCAAAAAGTCCAGAGAACTCTTTGTCCTGCTGTAGTAATATCTGCTAATGTCTAAATATCTGCTAATGTCTAAAGCCTATAAAAAAAAGCATTGAAAGCTCTTGGGGTATTCCCCCCACTGTCAAGTTTTCTATTGGTTGGTACCTTAGGCAGTTTTAATCCTGGGCATGAAAGCAAAATTCCATCATTTTTAAAAAATTGGCATATACAGTATTATATCTTTGCCAAGGTTTGCAAAGTGAAAACACAGAGTTCTTCATAGCTGTGCTAGGGAGCAAATAAGCAGCTCCTGTTATCACATGCTGTATTTTTTAATGCCTGTTGTATTAGAGATTATCTAGAAAGGTTGAAGCTGGGGCAAATGATCACATCAGTAATCCATATTTCAAGATCCCTATTTCCAACATACTGATCATCGTGGTGAGCTACGAAAACATTTTGTAAAGTGTTAACAATTCTTTACAGAGAATACAAATAGTCACAGAAAACAGACAAGCAAAGGAGATATGTTTTATATGAATTCTAAAGTTAGAAATCAGGCAAGCTTAAGCAAGAAAAGACGAAACAATGACCTTCCCAGCTGAGACTTTTGTTTCTCTTAACTAAAGATGTCATTCTGCAAGACTATGTTTCTGCACTGCTCCTTTGCACTGAAGACAGAGAGAACTGCCTTTTTTTCTGTGGATCATCATCGGAAACTGGTGCTGGAACAAGACACTAGCCCTGAAACTTTTGCAATGGGGCCACAGAATTGCCTCTAACACTGGCAGGGCAGAAGATGCCAGGTTTCAAAATCAAGCAGCACTAGCTGCCATCACCATCTGACATCTGAATGGGATCCCAACCTATTTCCAGCTGGTATGAACACTGAGAGCCTAATCCTCACAAGGCTTTCTCATTTTGGTACTCTCACTGACATCAGTGAAACTTGCCTTTTGTTAACAATTTTTCTAGTTTCTAGCAAGAGATGACTTGGAGATAAATTGAAACAAAATGGCAAAAGGCAAGACTGTCACTAAACTTCTGTAAGTTTGATATTGATTGGAATAAATAATGAAAAACAGCCTATGTGCCTTCAGGAAGTTGAAAATCACAGTACTGGTTGTGCAACTTCCGAATCTCTGGCATTTTAAGAGAGAAAAGCTTTTAATTTCCTGTTGGTCCCACGTTTGAGCAGATTTTTTGGCGTTCATCCAGCACAAATTTAAGGAGTTAGCCACAAAACCTAGGTGCAAGTCTGAATTTTATTCCCCAGTTTGTACTGGTGCTACAAACATGGCAGTAGGGAAACTGGACTACTGCTGTTAACAGGTTGTGCTCTTGTCTTCAGTTTTCAAATAACTGATTAATTTGGTATTTCCATACTATGAGGGTCAGGTGAACTAATGCTGAATGGCAATATGTTTTTTGCTTATTACTTTGGTGTTTTTGTTCTCTTATAATTTTTTTAATAGTTCCGTTTAATTTGATTTTATAACAAGAGGCACAGCTGTATTTTAAGTGTTTTGTAATGAGTTGCTCTAAGAGACACACTTCTTGACCCAATACCTCAATTTAGCATCTTTCTTGAGACAAATCTGCAATTTAGGAATGGCAGAAGATGAAGAGAGAGAGGTGCTAGCACAAAGGATTTCATCTGAACACTTCTCATTCCAGCACATTTCAGGGAGAAACTGCTAAAAGGAACTGGCTCTTCTAATACACTCCTTATCATAAAACCACAAAGACAGACTGGAAAGAATTTTTAACTTCTGTAGTGATAACATTTGCCCCATCTCTTCTATCCTCATGGATATCCTGGGAAATAGATCCTGGATGCAATACACAATATTGGCTGCCAATTACTGCTTCACAGACCAGCACCGAGCTGGTAGAGGGAAGTGACAAAACCTCCTGGCATTTACTGCTTCAAAAGGTGCCCATCCGCAGAGATGACACCTGGGACCAGAGGGATGGGCTGTTCAGCACAGGAGGCATTAGGCATTGAGGCACTCAGGCATGGACAGATTCTTCCAGCCAAGTGGAAAGAGTCACTAAAGACTAACCAGCCTATAAGGAACTGTTTATGGTTTTTAACTATAATGGTAAACAATTTATAAACTACCAAAAAGAGGTTTGCCAAATTAATTCATAAGACAACCACTTGGTCTTTCAAAGTAATTGAGCAATTTTTGAATCTCCTTGTTTCTCCAGCAAGCTTGCAGAACAGATTGCATTATTTGGTTTGTTTATTTGTATTTTTTTTTTTTTGTTAGGCACACCAACACCACCCATCCCTGTTCCCTGCATGCCCTAGGATTCATACACAACATGATCCTAGACAATATGCCACTACACCCTCTGTGGAAGGTGTCTATAAAGGACCTTAATTGGCCGAAAATCATAAAGTTCTTCAATATAAACTATGATGACAAATGAAAATAAATTCTTTACAATGCCTCAGTATTCCCATCCTTATATTCTTCTTTTCTTTGATAATGTCCCCATCTATTCTCCCTCAAACTGAAGTTAGACTAGAGAACCATTTCTTTCTATGGATTTGCTCTTTGCTTTTTCAACCACCGTTGCACCCTTTTCTCTGTACTTTTTATCTGAGATTTATAAACCTTTCCTATGGATCTGCTTCTTGTGGGCATGAGCTTAGTGAAAAGTGCTTTTTTGACTTGAACAACCTCTTTCACTTTTGCCCACTTAGGCACACTCACCTTCCTGCTTTCCTTCCTGCACTCTGCAATACCGTGTCTCTGGTATGTGTAGTAAGTCCTGTGAACTTTCAGTTTTGTCACCTGAATTTTATGGCCTTTCTTGAATTATCTTTTTTTTTTTTTTTCCCTTCCTTTCTTTTCTTTAAGCTGAAGTAAAATAGGATACCATTGTGAATCTGTTCTGGTATTCAGCAGCATCAGAAGTGTTCTTGAAGCAATTCTTAAACACGGCAGTATGGCCTGGGACGAAGAGCAGTTCTTTAAAGGCATATTATAGATGAAAACACTCTCCATAATAAATGCTATTTGCACAACCGCTTGACTTCTTCCTTCCAGCCATTCACTAATGAAAACAATAATATTTCTAATTTACCAAAATAAATAAATAAATGTAGGTGCACTTCTAGTTTCTGGCAATATTCTCATTCTTACTAAATCACATTAAAGGAATGTACTGAAATGCAGTGTGATGAATTCATTTTCATGGAAACAAGGATGAAGACAATGAATTTGGTAAGAGAAGATGTCAGCATCTTTATACACAACATTCTTGAAAACCTATGCCTTTCCATTCTCTATCAGATACAAATTCTGCATTGAAGTGGCTTTACCCAAGGTGCTATAAACTTTGGAATTCAAACTAGATTATTACCTTTTCAAGTAATACTTAGATACAAAAAATCTTACATATGGTTCCTAATCATGGACTCCAAAAATCTCTGCTAAAGAAAGTTATAATTTCTATTGCTCACCCCATCAAATCTTTTCCCAAGAGGCAGCCCACATATCTGATCCTGATATTTTTCACTTGTGATTCTGGATACATGCAACAATTGTCTGGGAAATATTGCAAGGTCCCTTTACACAGGGTGAATTGGGTAAAGACTCAAAATAAGTAGTGCCAATCCCTTATCCATCTGGTTTATGACTGTTCCAGATGGAAGGAAGCTATTAGAACACCACTCTTAACTCCCAGCAAAGGCGGAATATAGTCTCCAAATTAATGATTTACCATATGAGCGACCTAAGCTTCGTCAGAAGGCCAAGAAAGTATTTGGCCCGCTCAAAAATGTTCAGAACTGTCTTGAAACAGAAAAGACCAGATTAAAAGTTCCTGAAATTTAGTAGCAAAAGAAGCTAGGACAACTTGACAATGGCTGACAAAAGCAGGACAGAATTCATCCCTTCCATTCTTACACAAGCTAAAAATGTGGGTCTTCAACCCACAACATATTGTAGGACAACCATCCTCTCCTGTGGCAGAGCTTCCAATTCAGTAATGCAGGTGCAGCCTCTGACATCCTGCTTTGCTGGAAATGAGAAAGGCTACCAAAATGAATTAGTTTCATTTTCATTCAACCTAATGTTGTGCAACTCGCATGGACAAGCAATGCAACAACAAAGCGAGGGAAGCAGTCACTGAGGGGTGACCAGGGGACCCCCAAGCTGCTGGGGCAGCTGAATGGCAGGGCTGGGCTCAGCACACAAAGGGACCGATGAACAGGAGGAACCCAAAGCTTCGAGTGACACCTAAAGGCAGCTGGAATAATAGAGACCTTTAAAGAGGTCTTTGAAAGTGGAATGTGGAGCCAGGATAGCAGGGGTACAGCAAAGGCATTGCTGAGGATTTTTCTCTTCGTTAAGTGAAGTAAAATACAGCCCTTGCTCATTATGGAGGCAGGCAGCCTCGCCAGGCTGATACATCTCATCAGCCTATTAATAAAGCTCTGCTCGAATCTAGTTTCACAAGGCAGCCCATCAGAGTCTGTGCTTCCAATGTGTGCTACAGACACGGGGCTATGGAAAATCTCACCCTCCAGAGAGACCTGAGTGAGGCAGTCTTTTTCATTAATACCAAGTCTGCACAATGAATCAACAACAGATTCAATAAGGCCAGGAAGAGCAAAAATAGAGCTTCTGACCAAATAAAAGACATGTAATGAGATCAGAGTGAATTTAATGGGAACCTCTATTCCACTGAATAGGCAAGGTCCCAGACATCCTCCTTCCTGGGTCTCAGGAGCTAAGCCAATAGACTTCAAGTTGCATCATTAAGTTCAAAATCAGACAAACTGTAATTGAAATAAAAGTCTTATTTTTGGCTTGTTGATCAAAATGGAGCTCAGATGTGCCTGAGGGCATGATTTTCATCAGGACCTCAAAGCAATCCTTGATTTCCCAAGCACTGCACCTGCAATGAATCATGGGCTCAACTAGTAGCATATTAATACCCAGTTACCTGGTATGCAGGTGGAAATAGAAAATGCAATATTTAAATGCTTTAAAAGCACCTGCCATTTGTAACGAACACAATTCTTTCCAGGCACAAAATTGCATCTTAACACACATATGCCATTACTGAAAATCATGCCCAGTGATTTTGAAATACTATATTCACATTTATGCCTACATCCTGATAGCCTTTCATTTCCCCTCCCTCCAATACTTAGTCTAAAAGACCCTCTTCCTGACTACGGAAGTCAGTAGAGTCTCCATATCGTGTTCACAGCAGATCCCTTCACCTTGTGGGAGAGTATCACAAAGCACACATCGACTGAGAGCCAAGCAGTGATCCTGCACTGTAACCCATCGTCAAAGACCACCAGTCAAAACCAGCATGTGGCCCCTCTAATATGTGATGCAGCAGGTGATGGAGAACGGAGAGAAATGAAAAATCTCATTCTCATGGGTGAAGGGACAGCCTGTCATCTGTCCAATTTTCCCCACACATGAGTAGGTAATAAATACCAATTAGCATCCATTGTCCTCACGTCTCTAAGCTTGGCCTCTAACTTGAGTGTCACACACAGATTCAGCTAATCCTGTAGGATGTTGTGGTACCTGGGCAGAAGAGAAGGTAATTTGGGAGTTTGGAGATCTGGGGCAGACAAATGAAAGAAATAAACGGTTTCTACATTTCGCTTGTTTCCTGCAGAAGAAAGCATCTGCATCAAAATGAGTTTAAACATAAGGGAATACATTCTCAATGTGTTGCACAGGGATTTAGCCACATGACTCCCATTGATGTTTATGGGAAATGAGTGGCTAAATCCCCATGTAATAGGTTGAAATTTTAGCCCAAGGAGACTGACTGTGGAGGAACTCATCAAGGTCTCTGCTTATAAAAATTGTGAGCATATCAACCATTCTCAAATACCATCTCTTTTTACTGGTACATAAATAAGAGGACCCCTTGATAGGGACCAGTAAAATTAACTCTGTAAAAGGTTACTGAGAAACCTGTAAAACTTCTTTACTAGCACGTGCATGAACATGATCTGTGGGTGCAAGGGCATGTCAGAGGATGACTTTTGTGTAGATCATGTCACTTTTTACAAGCTGATACTCTTGTGGAAGACAACAAGGGGTTATTGAATAATTTAATGCTTCAGACTTCAGCAACAAAAGGTATCTAGCAGCACGGACATCCTGCTACAAAATGCATCAAGAAGAGCTTCTAACCATAGTTAATCTCAGTAGGTTGCAAGAAAACAAGGAAGATGCTAAATCCCTTGGCTTTTCTCCTGCCTTAAGGAGGATGGAGATAAGCGTCAGATTAAAGTGAGAGAATCTCTTCTGTCTTCCAATTACACAGATACAGGCCTTCCACAAGCCAGAAAATTTTCAGTAGCCAAAATTTACAACCAAATTGGCTATATGAATATCAGATTAGAGGTTTAACCAGGAAATACATGTCTAATTCTTTCCTCAACTGCATGACAGCTACTGCTCAGGGTAAATTAGCAAAGGACCAGCCTATTTCTGACTAAAATATAAAGTCTTAGTAAGAGTGCTCTGTGAGACCTGGATCTTCTCTGTAGCAATGCCAATGGGATTCTGCAGACATTTCTCCTCCATGCCCTCCTGTCTGCCCCCACCCAACAGGGTTTTCTGGAGATAGTATGGACAAAAATGAAATGTTTTAATGCAGAAAAATAGATATTATTCTATCATCAAAGTGCAGGTTTAAAGGAAAACTAGTTCAAGTACAGTTATTACAAAAAGCAGGTTCTTCAGAGATATGCAGACAGCAAAATGGTTGTTGCATGTCTTTAATTTTTTTTATGCCGAAAAAACCCTTCCTGGAGAGGTTAATATTCATGATTATTACATAGACTTGAGAAATCTCTGAAGGTTGTGATTACAGCAAAAGGTTGGTTTTTTTTATTTACAATTATAAGCCATCAGTCAGTGTCATTCCATGAAGTTTGAGCAATGCATACGTATTCTTCTTTGGCCATCACACTACAATTTCAAAAGATAAACTGCATCCCCCTGTGTGTTTCAACTCTGAAATACTCTATATGTGAGAATTAATCTGGCAGACTCTTCTGAAATCACAGGCTTCTGAGATGAGCAAATGGGTATAGTTTTCTTCTAACTGTTTTTTGAACCCCATGTGTTGAGAGAAAACAACAGAATGGGAATTGCTCATCAAAATGTTAACTTGTGGCACAGCAGAGCCCCAAGCAGGTGTGTGGCACGCCGTTCCCTCCGCTGACATGCCTTCCACATGGCACCCAGCTCTGCCACCTCTGTGCCTTCCCTTTGGAATTGCTCCTCCTGCAGGAGCTGACATGTGGCTTGACTCCGAGTCGCACAGAAGCCATGCGACCTTTCGGGAGGCAGGTGGTTCGGGAAAAGCCTTCGTTTAGGATAATCTGTCATGGAATAATCCTTTGGATTATCTGAGGAGACCGTGGTTCCTGCAGCCCAAACACAACTGTCTCAGTTAATGCCTTTGCTATTAGGAGCATGTCTAGTCAGGGAAAAAAATATGATCTTGCTAATTCAAGGCAACAGCGAGGATGCTGACCTATCACAAATAGTGGAATTTTTCAAATTAAAAAACAGTTGAACAGACAATGCAAGATATAAATAAATAAAGGATAAAGTGTCACAGGCCATACTTTGTTCATTTATTTTGACAACTCCTTAGGTTTAAATTGTGAAAATATTTTACAGTGTACAAGCAAATGTGCTGTGATGAACTTTCTAAAAATAATGAAGGCTCCATCATCTTTGAATGAATATCTATCCCTGTAGCATATAGCTGGAACTGAAAGCTAATAGAGAAATTACCATACAAAGCTGGCTTTTCCAGAGAAATTATGGGAACAGAAATGTTCTTTTTGACTTTTTCTTCATTCTTCACAGTGTTGTGTGTATTTCAGCATCACAGACCTCAGGAAGCCAAAAACTGTTCCGTGTCTCCTGGATTCTTTAGCCCTCTGCTGAATTTCCCCAGAATGTCTAATGGAGAACACAGTATTGTGTCTGGTACCCACCCCCATTTGCCTTGTGTAGAGACTTGCCTGACTTTCACAGTCTGCTGTGATGAATTTCAGATACCTGCTCACACAACCAGGCTTTGGATAAAGAGATGGATTTGAAATAAAACTCCCCATGGGCCTAGAATAAAATTTCACTTGCTCCAAAATTCCACATTTCTAAACATACTACCCAGAATTTTAGAAGTCACGTTTGAAATATAATCTTAAGGGTATAAAACGCTTATCTTCACAACTTTTTCACCCCTCTTGAAATGCAAGAAAATGTTCTATTTTTCTAAGGTATAAAGACAAATGTAGCTCCATAAACTAAAGAGCAGTATTCTTCTTCCAGCCACATCTTTGTCTTTTTCTCCCACAAAATACAATGGAAGCATAGGATACCTTATTATTGTTATTTGAAGAGATGTTATTAAACCCGTGCTATGTGATTCTGTGTTGTCTCAGTGCTTAAACTATCACTCTGTTCCTGGCCAAAGCAGCAAAGCAACAGTTCACTGGTTTAGTTATTGCATTGGTTCAGTGTGGCCTGGAGGTGCCAGAGATCTCTCTGCCACTCTCTCCTGGAAGAGCAGAGGATGTCCTAACACACTTTCAAGGGCCTCTGCATCCCCACACAGGGAATGCATCTGCCATCTGCTTCCCATTATCATATAACAGTGTTCCCCCATGGGTTTACATTTCCTTTTCTCAGCTAGAGAGAGTATCATCTGAAAGGGGGAACTTGAGAGGTTTCCGAACAGAGGAAATCTCGCTGGGAAAAGGTAACAGCACATAGGAAGTTTAAGAAAATCCTGATAATGTCAACAGGCTGCAAGAAAGTCTGTGGGCTACAGCAGTCCTTCTTTGGTGGCCCTGGTATATTTGCTGAATTCATGTTTTCTCTTGGAAATGTCAGTATGAACAACTACTGTTTCAGGTTGCAAAGAAGAGTTACCACACCAGAGCACACACGTGTGGCACTCTTTCCAAATCTTCAAGAGGAAAAAAAAAAAAAAGTTTGGAGCAAAAATCCTCACAGATTCTGTCTAGAGAAATATGAACTCTCAACTGCTTCAGCCACCGGGTTCCAGCAGCTGCTCTTTATTCCTTTCACCCACAGAGTGAGAGCTGACGAATAAAAGGCGAAGGACAGAGTATTGTGAGTGAGATGGTTTGAGTCAAGGAATTACACTGAATGTAAATAGACTGCAGATGAAGAAGGGAGTTGGTATGGACATCTTATGCTGATGCACATTTATTTACCACAGTACAGGGCTGACTGAACAGGCAGCTGTCAGGGGAAGCATTCATCGATGGGACTGGGCTGGAGAATGGTAGAGGGCTGGATCCAAATTTACTACAAAAAGCATTCCTAGTAAAATATAATGCAGCAGTAACCATTGTTATAACATTTATTACAGAGTTAGTGTGGTTTGCTACTCAGATGTGACAGTATTCAGAGGTGAAAAAGGGGAAGCTGTTGCTACATGGATAGCACTGATGGGATTTTCAGGTTTGCCCTTTCCCTGTGGCCAGAGAGGTAAGTAACTCAGAGACATAGTTTGATTTCAGCTGTGGGATGGCAAAGGGAAAACCAAGTCATAGCTCTGTAGATACTCAGTTGCTCCACTGGTGGCCTCAGCCTTTCCTTTCTTCTCAGGATGGAATTTTTTATGATAGCTATGAGCTTTGACTTCATTCTTAGTGGCTGAATTTGTGTCCAAATGCCTCTTTGCTGGCTGCTTAGACTAGGTGGGGGGGTATTGCCCTAGAGGATCATGCTGTTTGAGGACAATAAACAGCTCTAAAAATTCATTACTTTCTTTAACCCCCAACTTCTCATTATCATTTTGCAGTGATAAATACAAAGTGCAGATAAGCAGAGAAAATAGAAGATGTGAAATACCCATGACAAAATACAGAAGCATTGAAGTGATACTTCCTCTGCCTTTACTTGGAACAGTAGTTAACTGACATGATAGAAATCATAAAGCTGAAGAGAAAAAGTATTTTCAGCAAAAAAAGTGATTTGATAATTTCTAAAGATTATTCATAGCCTATATTTCACTGGAAAACCAAAGCCCCAGGATTTGTTGGGATACATCCTGTGTGGCTTTCAGGATGGGTACCAACACCATACTATCATCTGAGCTGCATTAAGAGCCATATGATGCCCGGTAGCCTAACAGCAGGGTATGCAATGTAGATCATCCCTTCCTAAATTTGGGGGGCATGATCTTCCCAGAACAAAGCTCACACACTCTCAGCATTATCAAGACAAAGCTCAAGAGTCTTTTCTTCCCTACTACTTTTTTGAGAGAGATGTGTCTTTAGAGGAAATGTTGGGATGAAAATGTTTAAGTATTATTCACTACGTTCCTGAAATTTTCCAGTGCTGCTCTTATGCAGGATTAAGTTCTACTTTATTGTGTTGTACCAACAAACAAACAACAAATCCAACCCCAAGGCACTTAGTCTAAATCCACTGGATTTTTACTGCACTACTGCTTAAGTGGGAACAGACCTCAAATGCTGCTACTCCTTTTCTGAAGGCAGAAGACCATAGCACTTGAGCTCAGAAGCTTGACCATTAATTGTTTGTATTGCAGAGCCTATGACATACTTAAGTAGCTGAGCACAACAATAAACACAATAGCCAGTTCATTAAATCATTCTTTGTTAAGACTTTCCAAAGCTTTGGGCTTAAGCCTCTTAAAATTGAAATCATTATGCTATTTTATTTTTAAACAAATGAGCAAACATAACTCACATAAAAAGGGGAAAACACAACAGAGTCTTTGATGTATGCATCATCGCTGTGATGTCTGACTGAGATTAAACTATATGTCTAACACCACCAAGAGGTTTCAACAGCTCTT
This sequence comes from Rhipidura dahli, assembly GCA_013399225.1. Classification (NCBI taxonomy): domain Eukaryota; kingdom Metazoa; phylum Chordata; class Aves; order Passeriformes; family Rhipiduridae; genus Rhipidura; species Rhipidura dahli. Next base: position 335,048 of record VXAC01009470.1, read on the forward strand.
TCCAAGGAGAAGCTGAAATCAGGAAGGGCTATAAAGTGCTGCCGTTGCTGTCACCTCTCCTGCAACAGCTTTCCTTGGCCTGTCACATCATGAGAGAGGCTATCAATAAACTTTGCAGAGTGGTGTTTGTGGTCTCTCTTGTGTCTGTAAGTTCCTGTCAAAACCCTGACTTGTTGAGGCACCCTGACAGGCTCTGAGGATGACTGGAAATGACAAAAGGTGGAAGCAGGAATGGAGGTCTGCTGCCTTGGGAGAGTTTGTTCTTTTAACACCACGTACTAATGTTCTGGCTTAGAAAAACATAGCCAGATTATTCACAGCCATGAGGTATTAGGCAGGCATTTTACACAAGGCTATTTAGATATGGATAAAATACCTTCATAAATGCTGCTGTGATGACTGCACCAAGTTATGCTCCTTTTTAAATAAAATCATAAACCTTACCCTTTCTTTTGCTACACAGCTCTGGCTGCCTACAGCTTGTTTCTTCTCTCTGTGCCAGCATTGCAACCACACTGCAAAAGAACTTGGTTTCTCTTTCTCCATAAAACAATCCTGCACCTTTACTCACATCAAATGCCATGGGCAGAATCTCTGCCTTTCCAGTCCTGTAAACACCATTAGTATGTGAACTCACACACTATTTGCATGAGAACATATTCTCAGGAAAGCAGAAGAGATATGCAGAGCTAAGCAAAGACTTAAAAGAAGAAATTACCATCTTTTTCCCCACTGTTGCCACAATCTGCTTTTTTCTTCCCTCACTTGTTATGGGTATGACCTTTGTTGTTAGGACCACGTAGGACTAAGAGCCAGCTTCTGATGGTGCCCAGTGCTCCCTGGTTTTGGTGGGTTACTCAAAGCTTCTAGGGCCCAGTTTCCTTTCCACAGGTATCCCTTAGACTCTGAGCAGTTTAGGGCTGGGGAGTGTTGCTTACAGGCTTGTGAAGTGCCACATTCCTCTCTGGGAACAACAAATACAAACAATAATGGGTGTGTCGAACATCCTACTATATCAGACCATTTAATTGCTTTCTCACAGTTTTTACCATTTCTTACAATTGTTGCTACTATAAATTTCAAAGCATACCCTGATATGGAAGTTACAGGATCACAGCCAAGGATTCCTTCTCTGTGACATACCAGCCTCCAAGGCAGTTCTTCCTGACAAGAGGAGGGTGAAGAAAAAAGGTGGGAGGGAGAGAAGGAGGCAAAGCCCAGACACATTTTGCCCACCTAAGGTACTTCAGCCTGAGCACAGGACTGCAAGCTACCTGCCTAGAATAGTTGTGGCCACAGATGTGAGACTGGGCTCTCCTTTCTGTGCAGACACAAAGCACTTACAGCTTTAAAATACATGTTTAAATGAATTGAGAGTTAAAAACTACTAGAGAATACTCCATGGGATTATCTGTACTATCAAGACAGGAAAACTTTGCAGATGCTACTGTCTCTCTAGAGGAATAAATGCTTGCATTTTAGTATTCTCAGCAGCTGGTTCCTGTTGAATGCCATCAGGATGATTCAGCCACCCACCAGGAACACCAGTAGCAAGTGCACACACAGACAAATCTGCAAAACTTTCTGCTCCTGATGCCACTGTTGTTACTTTGGCAGAGTCTGATCTGTATAAGCTATTCTTCATAACTACCAGTAGCAGGTTTAACTTCACCCCAGGATGGTGAAAGAAAAACAACTAGTCCCTGGGGCTGCCCTAATCAATCCAACTGTCTGCTTCCTATCAGTAGTGCTTCCCACAATCCACATCATTAGCAGCTTACTCTGTGGTTACCTCATTCACTTTCAGCCTCACCACAAGTAACATATGTCCTGTGAGCTCTCTGCTCAAAGTGATGGCCCAGGCAGTCTGATGTCCTTCCCCCTGCTGCGGTCAGCATCTGATCAAAGGGACATCATCACCTTACAACATGCTTGGTTTCTGCATGAGACTCAACTGCGACAGATTACTTCCTCACCCCAGCTGATGAACAATTTATGTCTAAGAATACAAGATCTGCTATCTCTCCCCATTAAAAAAAAAAAAAAAAAAATGCACCTCAGTGACGTTCTGTCTGTGGTCTGTGGACCACTTCCAGGTGTTTTATGGAGGTGCATCTGTCTAGCAGCACTAATGAGGCATTTACTTTTCCTCAAGCGGCAATGCTTCCTGACAGTTGTTGACTGGGTCAAATCACTTAAGGCTTCCTCTAATCCTACTGGGACAAATTTCTGCCTCACTTTTGTCTGGCACTTCTTGGAAGTAGAGTAAACTGTGATGCCAACATGCAGAACCCTACCTGGTGAAGTGAAACACTAGAGAAGACAGAACTAAACAGCACAGTCACTCCTGCAGACTGGTGGACCCATGACTATAGAACCTGCAGTAGGGAAAGAGTCCTTCAGTGGTAATTAATGTGATGACTGACAGCCAGAGAGTGAAAATAAACAGCTCAAATGCAGAATGGTGGGAATGTAACAGAACAGCTGCATCCATCTGGTCAATAACACCCACGCAAGTTTTCCTCCTTAATACTACTGCCAGTTCACTCGGTGTAATAGGCAAGATGCTACAGGTGGACTGCAGTGCTGTATCAATATCTAATTCTAAAATTATGGGGTTTAATTCCATCAATACAGAGCATCCTAATTTCAGCATTATTCAATGTTTTGAAAACAAATCATGGCTTCAACATGGAGATAAATGTTAGCACTGACCAAATCAGTGGTGTTGGCCTTCCAACAGGAACAACCTCAAGTACTGATGCCATGCATATAGATAACTCCTCAAGTAGTCTGTCAGACAAATGTAAGAAATGTAGGTTTACCACCTGTGCCAAGTTACCCTGACATGGAAAACAAGCCAAAATAGATAAGTCAGAAATTGTGCATTGGGTAAGTGACAGAAACATTATGAACACAAGTGTTCTCGTGTCAGATCCCTGATGTACCCATACAGCTTGTGACACCTACTGCTGACTGCAGTGATATTCATCCTGATTGAAAGAGATGCTATCACATTCCTTACTTGCTTTGCAAAGAATATCTTCAAGAATTTGTATCATTTCCAGAATCCAGAGTTGTCCCTACCATGATGTCACCTTAAATCAACAACGTTACAGAACCACCACTTGCTCTCTCTAATGAGTGAAACAGTTAAGTGCCGTTCAGAGGCAGCCAGGAGTGTGCATGAATGTGGAAAAGAGAGACAGAAGGGCAGCAGAAACTGAGAGAATAATCTTTCATACCAAATTAAAAAAAAAAACAACAAAAAAAAGAAGAAAATTTTAACGGCATGCCCTGCTTCCTGGTATTTCATCTCATGTAAAAAACAGGAATTAAAACTCACAGAAAGCAAAATCGCTGAAAAACAGGGATTTAATTTTAGTAAATAATAAAAACCAGTGTTTTACTTTTTTTTCTATTTTGAAAAAAGAATGAGAGGAAGGAGAAAAAGAACATTTAAACTTATTTTACTTTTTTTTTTTCCCAATCAATATTGAGGTTTTTTTGACCAGTTCTTCCAGTAAGCTATCTCACTGGATGCGATGTGGCAACAAGGATCTGTAACCGATTGTGGTTTCAGGGCTGAGAATGCATTGGATTGTCTTCTCTGTTATTTTAGCCCCAAAGTATATTTTAAATAGCCTTAAAGAGAATGAAAATTCTTCTCATACCAGTGACAGGGAGAAATGGCTTTAGAAAGGACTTTCGTGTTTTTAACAGTTTTTGATTTTTGTCCTTTTAATATTTTTTTTCTTTGCTCAGACAAATGCAGCAGGAGAGCCTTTTTAAAAAAGGTTTTGAAATATGACACTCAGTATCATCCATCAACAAGAATATCCAGATATGTGTTTCTTGCAAGCAGTGAGTGTCATGGCATTTACTTCCATGCACTTTGTTCACATTGGAGAAAAGTCAGCCACACAAAACCAGTTTGAAGGGATGGCTTTTTTTTTTGTTTGTTTAGTTTTAAAATCTTTTAAAAAGCATGTTATTGTCTTAAAAGTGAGTCTGAATGACCCAGACTGGCCCCATTTCAGTGCTTGACCTACAATGGCAACTTTGAAATTATCATTTCTCTTTATTTTGCCAGATTGGTTAGGACCAGTCATGTATTTTCACAAGCAAACCAGTGTCCTTCAGAAAAATATTTTTTCTCTCTTAATAAAAAACACCCAGACTTTTACCTTAGCCAGAGGCTTTTATCAAGTTTTAAGAGGAAAACACTAATACCTTCAAAAACTCATTACACTCACATCATTACAGTCAATGATGAGCATTACCAGAGATGTTTCACAGGTGAAAGAGGACAGGCGAGAAATTATAAAGTATTTGAAGATGCAAGAATTCTTCATACTGAACTGTGTGAAATGAAAAGACAAAGGCAACTTTGCCAATTGCACCTAATTATTTTGTAATCATTTCACAGGCCATGTTGATGCCATCTTCCCAGCTGCCCCTGAGACAGGAAACCACCAGCTGGTTTTAGAGTTGGTTGGAGTAATTTGAAGCCAGGGGTTAAGTGACCTGTTCCAGGCTGCACCATGAATGGGCAGTGGGTGAGGAACGAGTCCATTTGGTGATGTCCCAGCCACTAGAGGAAAGAGGTGTTGTTCCAGAGAGGGCTGGAAGAGAAACAACTGGAGAAAACTAACAGTACACTTACCGTAATAAAGTTTTACCCTATTCTTTGGTTTCTTTGTTGGCAGGGAAAAGAAAAAAAAAGAAGCAAAAGCTATGTGTGTCAGAAGAGCTTTCTCTTGCCTAATTAGGCCCCCCTTTCGTTATGCCCTGAACATTGGAGTTTTAATCCTGAGCACAGAGAGGCCTTGGGCAGAAAATTTGGCCAGTCTTTTTCACAAAGTCTGAATGTGTTCAGACCTTTCAAAACTGTACCAACCCCTCTCTAACCTTCAGATCAAGCAGTGCATTTTCAATGCCATAATGAGCTAAACCCGCTGGCCTCCTGTGAGATGGGAAAGTACCCGCTGCTTGAGAAGCCCTAGTCCAAGGTGAATTATTGCTACTTTTTGTTACATTCTTAACATACTCTGATATTTCACCATTTGTTTGGACGTTATTGACAAGTGCAGATTAAATTTGTTTCTTTTTCCTTTCTTTAACAGCTTTACAGTGCTTCTCTTTTCCCATTACTTTCTGTGTCTGTTCTCAAGACCTTTTCTCTTTTGTTCCCACCTCTATCCCTCTTTATAAATGGATCTTTGACTTTAGCCACATATTTATTTCATTTCTGTCTTATATATTCAAGTAGAAAAATAAACCTACTCTCTCTGCATACTGTTTCTCTTCTCTATTCACCCACTTCTTCTGCCACCGGTAAATCCTCACCTCTCACTTCAAATTCCATTACTAACCTCCCCATCCCCTCTAACTCCATTCTGGGAGTCAAAAATTTACCATCAGTCAACCAGACCAGCAAAGTCTTTTAATACCAACCATGGGGAGAAGATTTCTGACAGTAGAGGGCTCCTTAAATACATCAGACAAAGGCATAGCTGAAGTTAAGTCAAATTCAGACACAGAACAAGTAGAACAGACTTTAAAATCTTCAGAATAACTGTCTTAAATATGTGGTCATTCCTGATGACCACATATGCTGAAGACTTTAGGATTATCTGTCTTCCTGAATGATACGTTCTAGCTCAGCAGAACAAAAGTGCTTTCAGAAAGTCAGCAGGCTTTATCTTGTAAAAGAAACTATTTAGGACTACTGGAAGTGCCCTTCCTGCTTGACCATCTTCAGACATGAAAAGGCATCAGAGTCCAGTCTTTCTCGGACTCTGCCTGGCAGTGTCCCTGTTGTTCCAACTGCTAGCAGATAATGGATAGTTTGGGGCAACTCCTCCCCTCTTCAGCTACAAGTCTATTTCTCCCAGTTTGCAGGGGTGACCCCTTCTCAAGCCCGGGCTTCACAGCTCCTTTACAAGTGGTGACTTTGAGGAGGTAAAAGGACGTATTCCCCGAGCACCCACCTGTACGCTGAGAGAAAAAAAGAGAAACTTCTACTTTTCAAAAGCCTTTTCTCATTTTGCAGCTCCAGTCCCTGCCCCAGCACCTGCTCAGGGCTTTTCCAGACTGCCTCCAGTAAGCCTGACCTAGTTCTCCTTGGCTCACTGAGGTCCCCAGAAGCATCACTAAGAGCTCAAGATTAATACGTTTTTCCAACTACATGTTCAAAGGACCGTAGCAGCCACGGAGCTGTTAGGCCCAAGACACATGAAGTTATCAATGACTCAATTTACATTAAATTACCATTTGGATATTTATGTTCTTAATCATATCTATGAGAATATACAGTCATGTCTTAACTGAAGTACAACTGACAGATATGGAACCAATCAGCTTTGAATACATGGATTTTTCAAGGTCTGTTTAAATTCAGTCTAAACTGTGGGTTTATGGCATGGCAAAAATTTACTGCAAAAACATGAGTTAATATTTGTCCAGTTCTTTCACATGAGAAGCGCTGTTACTGTTGTCAAAAAGTCTACTGTGGGCTTAAGTAGCTGTGAGAATGCAAAACAGTTTAAAATTTGAATAGCTTTCGTAACTAATAGCAAGTAGGCAATATAACAGATGGTGACTCACATGAAAGATAAACCACATCTTAATAACAATAACTTACATTCAGAGGGGTAGTGTTTCCTAGTGCTTAGAGCATGACAGAGAACCAGGATTCCCAAGTTATCCTCCTGGCTCTGCCATTGATTTACTGTGTGCATTTAGAAAAGTCACTCAAACACTTCTGTGCCTCAGTTTCCTCATCTGCAAAATAGAGATAGTTCTTACAAATATCACCAGACCACTGAGGGGGAGAGGCCCAAGCTGTCAGATTTTATAATAAGCATTTTAGACAAATGAAGGTATGGAAGAGAGCTGTTGTCTGTTGTCATTGATGAGTCAGTCATTGATCAAATTGCAAAGTCGTTACTTTGAGCTGAGCTAATACAGCCATCCCAAGAGTGGGAGGTGGCAGCTGCTTAACTATGCTCCATACCCTTCTGGTGTGGTTCAAGCCAGGAACTGAATATTGCCCTGCACAACTGCAAAGGAAATTCAAGGAGGCCAAATAGAGTTACCTTCACTGAAATTTAGCCAGGACATTATGCAATCTTTAACATCAGTCTGAATCTCTATTTTTATATGTCTGATAAAAAAGAGCACCTAGAGCTCTCTAGGTTTCTATCATCATTAGATGGCACGGTGCTTAATTTTGATCAGAAACAAGATTACTTCTCACTTGCTGACTTTGCTTGGTGCAGTTCTACAGAGTTTCACAAAGGTTCTCCAAAGCAAGCACCAGAAATGTCTTATGGTGTTTGACATGAGCATAATACAAAATGAATAGGCTGAAAAATCAATGTTCCCCTTTACTTTCCACTATATATATTCTTTTGATGATGTTATTGTTGTTGTTGTTTTTGTTGTTTATGAGGGATGGAAATTTTAACTGTATGAGTAGTAGAGACTACTTGAAGAAGGTCCATTTTTGTCATGCTTGCCAGACACAGATGACTTTCTTGAGAATTTAATGAAAATAGAAGTTAAAGAATTGGATCAGGATGTTAAAAAAGATTACAGAGAGGAAGATTCCTTGTAGGGTACACCATTGTGCTTCAGCAATGTGCACAAACTAAAGCTTGAAACCAACTTGGTGGCTTCTCTCATTAGCAGAGAAGTCTGCCTCAGATACGCTCTGCTTAGCACTCTCCAGCTGTACAGGGTTATTGTGGCACTGATAATTTTCTGTGGCTTCTGAATATTGTGGAGATATATTTCAACAAGAAAAAAAATAATATTTTCTACCTATATATATATGTATGTACGTATGTATGTATATCTATCTATCTATCTATCTATCTATCTATCTATCTATCTATCTGTCTATCAAGAACAGTTGATCTCACTGAAGAAGACTCTGGCATCTTCATTTCAAAAAGCTTTCACTGGTATTTCCTTATTCTCCAGCCAAAGAAATCATCCCTAAACCCTTTTCTCTGGAAGGACGGAACAAAAATTATTTCTCACACTGGCTTGATGGGATATGTAGTTGAGAGTAACAGGTCAAAGAGTTTTAGGAGTCCTGTTCAGAGGACTACCTAAAGAATATTCTATGTAACTAACTTAACTGCTCTCCAGATGGTCAAACTGAAAAGGCCATCTGAGCAAAAATCAAGTTTTGGAAAGTGACATGAGAAATTTTAGCCAGAGGATGTGGATTCTGCTTGCGCTGGCTTCAGTGGAGACAGACTCACTCTAAATATTAATTTTGTTTTTTTTTTTTTAAAAAACCCCTTATTTCTTACAAAGAAATGTCTGGAAATTCCATGTTGTTATTTTCAAAAGTGATGAGCTCAAATCACAAAATCTGGATCTGGATGCCTAGCAGTGCCAGAAGTTCAGGAGAGTTTGGACCGAGAAGGCTGGCTCAGGCAAGTGTTGAGTGTTTTCCCAGGATTTTCTGAAGGCCAATACAAGGGTTTCAAAGAGGAGAGAGGCATGTGCAACATGGCAGAGTTACAAAAAAACATCGCTTGGAATTTCCTGGGTTTTGCGAGATTAAAATTGTAAGTCTAATTAGTTTAAGGAAATTAGCTCTTTATAATTTTCATTTTGTATTGAAGAAGTAAGAAAAATTAAAAATAGAATGAGAATGGAAAAATTAATGGGTTTCAGTAATTAGTTAATCAGAAAATACTCATGTCTTAGTGTGGCTGCCCAACACATTAAAAAAGAAAAAAGAGAAAAAAAGTAACCATGACTTTTCTCATACTTTCCAAAACAATATAAGCTTCACCTCTGAGCTTGGAACAGCTACTTGACATTTCAACTCAGCTCATTTTTTAGTGGTAAGCCACTGAAATTGGTGTTTAGGTTGAAATACCATCTCACCATAACATTAGTACAGACATAGAATAAATACATACATCCTGGCAAAAAGAAACCAGAATTTGTTGCTCCTGCTGGCCACATCACATTTACATGAGTTGCATGCACTGATGAAATGTTAAATGGAAGGGAAACCTCTTCTGAGAGCAGACCTTTTCACCAAGTGCTGAACTGGGGATCTCTGACATCTGAAAGCAGCAGGACAACTTATTACGCTGTAGGAAAACACATTTCTCTTGACAGTGGTTATCCAGTCTGAGGCCTCACAAGCCACACACTGGTGCACTAAAGAGACATGTGTTAGACAAGCTGTTTTGTCCCTTGGCTATCACCCTCCCAAGTGCCGAACAGATCTGGATTGGGCTGGCTTAGAAAAAAGTCAGATGAAAGCAGTGAAGTTAAGCCAAGTCAAAACACAACTTTGGTGCAATACCACGAAGGCCAAGTTATGCTAACAAAACTTCAGCAGCAGCGAGCCTGTCTTTCTCTGCCCAGCCCAGAGCCACACTTTCAGGCATTAGCTGCAGCACCTGGCTTTCAGCTTTCTGCACCTCTTTGCTATATTTATTTCGTGAGGTAGCTAAATATGTCTTTTATAATTATTTGAGCTTGTAACATCTTTGAAACAAAAGAATCTACTCTGCAGAGATGACACTGAAGAAGTCTGAAGAGCATGGTTTTTTCTCCTACAAATAAAGATGCTGAGCAACAATCCATTGAAATGGACAAAAACTTGAAAGAAGCCTTTTAATTCCCACTTACATTGCTCTCAAAATCCAGCCTTATCGTGGAGCTGTTTACTGATTGTCAAGTCAACTAAATTCATGGGCAACTACCAGAACAGGCTGACAAATAAATACAATACCCACAGCTAGGACTGCTCAGAGCACTGGAGCACGCCTGGAGTACCAGGGAACATCATGTACCGTGCACGCAGAGCACACAATTCTTAAACATTCGTAACACTTACTCCAAAACCAGATTTCTTCCAACAAAGTCTGTAATTGCTTCCTCAGGAGCATGAATGTGCCCTAGCACGAAATGTTTAAGTAAAGCTGGTTTTAAGTTGGTCGAGGAAGAGGGAAACGGAAAGAAGCCTGAAAATGCTTCTGGCCAAAGAGTCTCTTACTCCTCACTGGGACAACTGGCAAAAATGAAATAAAAAGAATTGGTGTGCTGTTGAGAACGAAGCAGACACTGGCACTTATCTGGAGGAACTGGAGGCATACACAAATAAAGTTTCAGACTGCAGGAGTCATCTCAACTCAGCTGTAGCATCTCCACTGAAGCAAGTGCACCCTGCAGGCTCCAGAGGGAGGCTATGCTGTGCAAGCATACACTCTGGGCTGTTCAGTTCCCAACACTGCTTCAAGGGGACCGCCCTAAATCCTGATGTTCTAGCTCTGTTTTTCATTACCTTTTCTCAGGAAAACCTGCACTGACTTCAGTGGGAAGGTGTCTTAGATGAGAAGTAAGAAACACCACCAACTAGCAGGGCGACCTCAATTCAGTTCAACACACCTACAGTATGGCTGAAATGCAGTTGTTTCTGGACTCTTAACAAAAAAACCTCTGGTCTGTATTCGCCTCACTTACAAGATTGCTTTTGTACACTGGCCTAAGTATACACTGGAGAGGAAAGGCTTAAACTTTAGGTTCTTCAGCTGTGCTAATAGGAATATCAGCCCAAAATGTATGTAAATCACACACCAAAATCTGTCCATACTTTCCCCCGGAGCGTGGCGATCGGCCCACACGCAGTCACCGCTGAACAGCACAACTTGGTAGAAGGACTGGCTGGCCAAAGCATCTAGCCCGGACAGAAAGTATCAGTGACTCCTTTGTGCCTCTACGGTGCAAACAGGATTTCGGCTTTGCTGATCTTACCAAATTCAGACAAATAAAACACCAAGTTCCATAAAAATATGGCAGTAATTACAGAGGGAGCAAAGTTGTGTAAAAAGCTCATTTACTGGTTTGCTTGACAAAGTATATTACAATTCAGGTCACAAAAAACTGAAGCAAATGAACAAAAACCCAAACACTTCAAATTCCTCCAAAAAAACCCTAAATCTCCTCCCTTCAAAACATCTCATTTTGGAATGTTTTAAGGATTTTCCTTCCCCCACCTTTAAAAACCAATTCTTAACAATTCTCAACATAAATCCTGAGTTCACAAAGAGAAATTAAAACATTGCATAGAAAAGTATCAAAACAAAACATTACCTCTCTTTTGGAAAGACAGACCTTTTCCCTTGCAACGATTTGGTAAATTTGACTTCAATTCAGTGTTTCTGTTGACGTGACTTAGCATTTTCAGGCAAAAAAGTTTTGCAGCGGTGTTTATCTAAATAATGTAATACTAAAGACAGCACAAACAGGGAAATACATAATCTCCCTTAACTAAAATGTGACTGAGTATCAGAAATGCTGCTGCCATAAGGCTACTTTGCTACACACCTCCAATTGTTAGCTGCTGTCTGGCTCCCCCCATCCTATTATTAGGCACCAGCGTTCTGGTGCAGGAAACTTTTATGGGCGGCGTACACAAAGCGTGTCTAATTTCTATCTCGCACTTCATTCTCTCTTCCTCCAGCACAACGCTTCATTTTCTTACAGCCTTAACTTCCCCCCATTTGCTCACCTAAATGCAGAAAAGCCCAGCACAGGGATCGCTGCCTGACAGCTTTTCAAACTCGGTGTGGAGAAGGTGCCCAAATGAAATAAATAAATAAACAGAGAGAAGTTCATGAAAGTGAAAGGAACGGCACGGAGTGGCAGGAGCGGCAGCAAGGCAGCTCTGTACTCCTCCTTAGACTGACACAGGTGTATCCCAACTTCACCCACTCAGGCAGGAGAGACACAAGAATATATGGACACACTGGGAAGTGCCATAAAGGGCACCAGGAAGAAGTAAAAGAGAGAAATGAAGCCGAAAGGTGTTATTTATTTTTACAACTTGACAATGAACTTTAATTTTGGCAGAGGATTAAAAACAGCCCTGGGAAATGATTAAGTCTTTTTTTTTTTTTTTCCTTTTCTATAAAGCTTCAGCACAAAAAGAGAGATTATAAAGGGGATACGCTCACACGGGCACACATAAAATAGGGGGGAACTAAGGAGAAAGAAATGAAAGGAAAAGAAAACAAACAGCCTCCTAACAGGCCCATACTGCTAACGGGAGTCCAAATAAAGAGTCATATGATATCTGATAGTGCAGGACACGTCGCCAGGAGCTGGAGCGGATTGCCTGCAGGAAGAAAGAGCCAGTGTGTTACTGCTCAAAGAGCTTTTCTTTCCCCTTTTTTTTTCTATTTTTTTTCCCCTCTCTCTCTTTTCTCCTGTACTGTGAATGTGTTACTCTCAGGTCAGGTCCACGGAGTTCCCAAAAGACAGCTATCGCCTTTCTCCCTACTTCTGGATGCAGTGACAGCCACTGGAAGATGCCTTATAGTTGAGATTGAGGGGGCTAAATCTAGGTTTCAGCTGTGTTCTGACCTCTCTCTTAAATTACCACCTTCAGGGTTGCAGATACAAAATTCTCACAAAAAACCATGTTAGATTAAAAAAAAATAAAAGAAATAAAGGGGGATCAGAGAGGCTGGGTGAAGGGAGAAGAAAAAAAATTCAGGCAGAAAAAAATGAGACTGCTTATCCTACGGAAAACTTCAAAGGCCAAGTCCCATTTCTGCTCTCTTTTGCTTACTTTTCCTGTGATTTTTTTTTCTCCTTTTTGGAGAGAGCAAGAGAGGAAAGTCACAAAAAATATTCAGACCATCAGGAAAACATCAAGAGTTGGGAAAACTCTCTGAAAGAATGAGGAAAGCGAGGATTTTAGGTAAAAGAAAGGCATTTGTAATTTGCCAAAAGTTTTTTTTTTTGTTATGGTGGTCCATCCCTCACTGCCAAGCATTTCACATCGAACTGGGGACCCCACTAAGCACTTTTGACTTGGCACCACTATTGCTACTGCCCATGAAAGGGCAGAACACCTGGGTTACCTGCAGCAAAGAACCTGTACTTGGAGCAGGGGATTTCAGCCCGTGATGACTCCCCAACTTCTGCTGGGAGAGCTGTGCTCACTGCAGCTTTGGAGAGGGAAGAGTTCTGGCTAATGAAGCTGGAGGGTTGCAAGCCCCCAGTCTAGATACTGGCATGTAAACAAAACTGTGTTTTAACTGGTGGTTTCACTTGTCATGGACAGTTTTCCTTCACTTCTGCAAGGGACAGGCTGTATCCTGCAGGATGTTTTTCTACTGTAAGGTACTGAGATTTCTAAAGCGGTGCAAGCAGAGCCCAAGGATGGATTTTTTTTCTCCCCTTCATCATATGAGGAAATGTAAATGGACTAAATCTCCGTGTACACTTACACAAGACATAGGTGCTGCTTAAAACCAGTGTTACAATTCATATGCGATACCTACGTAGCTGTAACAGACAACCTCTTCTGAGGAAAGCCTGCAGCATGAAAATAAAAATCAAGGTATTGTAGCACTATTGCAGCCAGAAAAAAAATCATCGTAACTCTGTAATAATTTGATCTGGTTTTGTGTATTGTGTGCTGATGGTTTTTAGGGGGGATATAATACACAGTTTCCTCTCTTGTTTTCTGTACCTCTGCTATACGATCCTGTTCTTAGATTGGCAATTTGTCAAAGCCAGGAAAATACAAATCAATATAGGAAGGAAGGCAGAATTTGGCTAAAGAAATCACTTCCTTAAGCTACTGAATTCACAACAGTATATGTTCTCAAACATCCTAACTGCTGCACAGGAGATGCTGTAGAGAAGATACCCTGTGTGCTATACACTATATGCAATGAAATTCAAATCAAACATCTCCTTAAACGTGATGCGCTATTCCCTTCTATATTACATGTGCCTTTTTCATGCACAAATAGACAAAGAATGTATCTATAAGAAACACATCCAGAAGAACAAAAAATCTACAGTGCAAGGAAGTCTATCCTGAAACCCTCAGTCTGGGGTTCGACTGAAGAACTAAACTGAGAAGGTGAAATGGAGCCATTTAAAAGAGGGTCCCACTGAACAGGAGGAACAAGCAAACAAACAAATAAACAAAACAAAAAAAAAAGATCCCTGAGCTCCAACTAATCATTTGAGCTGCCAGTGAGAGGTGACTTTTAGACAGATGGTCAGGGAAAAGCTGGGTCCGTGGACACAGACGTTAGTGCCCCATCTGTATTTTAGGATCCTAGCTTCAACAAGCCATTACCAACTTTTTTTCTAAGTGACAGAAAGTGAAAGATTTCTGTTCCCACTAATTTGCTTCTTTTTTATCGAAACCACCCCATTTTCCTCTTTTTTTTCCCCAGTAAAAATTTGTTGTTTGATTTTTTAAGTAAACAGAAACCGTTTGCAGTATAACTTTTATAAAAAAAAAAAAAAAAAAAGCTAGGTAAGTTGGCAAAACAGCAATTTGAATTTAAAGAGAGAGTTAAAAAAAAAAGGGAGAAAAGAACGACATACCAAACTCACTTCTTCTTGTCCCCCTTCCATTCCTGTTCTTATTAATTCCAAATTATAATTTGGAGGTAAGGGAACTGCATTTCCTTTCAATCTATTTTGTTGCTGCCACACATTCTGTGCTTTGCTTGTCTCTCTTTCTTTTTAGGAGGGGGAAAAAAAATCCCTAATAAAAATAGAAAAACATATCTCAGGCGTTAAGCTCGCTCTCCCCCTTCCTTTGTAAAGAACTCTTTGTTCTCTAGTGAAAATGCTGAAAAAAATCCCCGGGCTCCCTGAAACAAGTGCAAAACACTTAGAGGCTTTTGGGCTGGCGAGGAGCCAGAAACCCTCCCGCTGTCTGGTTAGGAAGAGAGGAAAGAGAGAGAGAGGAAAAAAATTGGAGCTTCCTTTAATAGACATAGGAAGCAGGTCCTTTTTTTTTTTTTTTTNAACATCTCATACCTGGTGTGAATGCTAATCAGCCAGGAGTTCTCCTTTTTTCCCAAGACAGGGAACTGTTTCCTTCCAAATTTATTAGAACCTCCTCCACTGCCTCTTTGAAAAACCTTCTTTGTCACCCTCNTTTTTTCAAAACTGGCGGTCAAGCGTTAAGTAACTCCCTGTCTAAATCCACCTGCTGGAAATGAACTTGGGTAACCCCCCCCAGGGGTGCACAAAGAGGAGACACAGTAACACACTCCCGGCTCTTCTCGCAGCCGCCCCCTCCCCGCTGCCCTGCTTCCATTCTCCCTGCTCCCGGCACACAAATGCCCACAGCTCGCACTCCCCCTGCCACCACCAACCAACGTACCAAAATAAACGCTCGCTCCATCTCCTTAAAGAGCAGAGACGGCTGACGGGGGTAGGGGAGGTGGGAAAGGGAANCTGTCTCTGTCTCTTCTGAGTGGTCTATTGATAAGTCCCTAGAGGCACTGGGTCAGCCTGCCCGTAGGAAACCAGACACAATGCACAAATCTCCGAGTGCCATTCTGCCATCAGCAAGCAGACCACGTTTAGGAGAGAGGAAAAAAAACACACACACACACACACACACAGTAGAGCAAAAGACAGAGAGAGAGGGAGAGAGAGAGAGAGAGAGAGAGAGAGAGCGAGAGAGAGTGTGAGAAAAAGAGTGATTGGAACAGGAGGGAGGGAGGGAGGGAGGGAGCGAGAGAGCGAGGGAGAGAGAGCGACACTGCCAGTCAGGTTAATCATCCCTACTTTAATTAGCTGTTCGGCTTAGACATAAAACAATTGAATTTGAATGATCTGTCAGTGGGCTCGGCTGAACCAAAGGGGAAATGTGAATATTACAAAAAAGACTGTTGGTGTATTCAGATAAGCTCGCAGGGAAAATCCTCAAAGGATAACTATTAAAACTTACCACCAAACAAAAAGTAAGCTTCAAATGGCATTATACAGAGGCCATCTCCAAAAAGCTGGGAGATCCCTTCCCTCTCTTATTTACACATCACTGCAGCTTTTGCTGAAACAAACACCTGCACCTTCCCACAGTCGTCAAAGACTACCTGTCCTGCAGGGCGGGGAAGGGAGTGCAGGTTTGCCTGCTACCTTGGCTCGCTTAAGGCAAGACCATGCTACCCTTCAGTCGAATTTTCCTGATGGATCACTGGAATGTTATGATTCTTGAACTAGACAAGCTCTGGGAGCACATCCTTGCCATGCATGTCTGCACAAACACAGACAAATCGAGCACCGGCAGGGTACAGAGGGAGACGTTGGGAAAAGGCAGTGCTGGGTACTGGGGCAAGACAAGTCTCAGGCACCAAGGAGGTGAAGAAATTATCCCCCCAAACAGGTGGCAAAGTAATCTATTTCTTCTAGCCTGGGCTGCAAAATGAAGTACAGCTCAAATGGATGGTTCCCGGTGATACTCGGCACAGCGGCAGCGCTGTGCAGCAGGCAGGGCAGAGATTTATGACACTTGTGCAAAGTCTGCTTCTGAAAAGGTGTGGGCCAGTCAGCCTCTCCCCCTGAGAAGGAGGGCAGCAGATAACACCCTGCTCTGATAGGGAGCTGTCAGCATGCTTAGCCCCCACATATCACCCCCCTGTCCTGCCCTGCCAGAACTTTCCCTTGTCAGATGCAAGGGACCTGCTTTGGGTTTCAGGACACTGAATGTCCCCTCATCAGGGACTCAGATGTCCCCTCCTGAACAAACAGCACCAAGGGAGGTGGTTGAATTTATTTTGCAAGGCAGGTAGACTCTCCGTGTTTCAAATACATTTTCTGTATGTCATAGAGGGCTTCAGCTACAACAACAAATCCATAATTCCTGATCAGCTCTGTGAACATCTGCTGTATATAAACTTTTAAATGGGCATGACTAACCTGCAAGTGCCACTCAAAAGCATGGGAAGAAAGGACAGAAGGGATTCACAATGCAGCTGACTGCCGGCCTTCTAGAGGGAGTGCTGGGATTTTCCCCTCACTCTGAATTTTGGGTACCAGTGCTTAAGGAAGGAAGAAACAAAAAACAGAAGTTCTATCAACTTCTCTACATTAATTTCATCATCTTTTTGACATATATCTCCAGGCAAATCTGGCACCAGTTTTTATGTGTTTGGCTTTTAATGGAGAGCTGATGGGAGATGTCAATATTATTCATTCCTCCTATCAACTTCTGCCATGGGTTCCTGCCCTTTTCCACCTTTTAAAATGTTACACAATGGCTGGCTGTGTCCCACCTGCCTACCAGCCCCATTGGGGCCCATTGACTCAGCACAGTTTACAGAAGACCTAGACAGTCAACAGGAGAGGGATGCATTGCAGAAGCAAATGGGACATTGGATTTAATGAGGCTATTTATGAGTTCTCTCCTCAGCCTCTCCAAAATATGAATTGCTTACATTTGAAATATTATGGAAGGTGAGGTGTCCCAAAGAACAGAAAAGGAGATTTCAGAGAAATGCAGTACCATCGAAGGCCTCAACTCCTTTTCAGATGAGATTTTGTAGAGCACAGTGACACAGACAAGTCTCTTCCCTGGGTCAGTACCAAAGTAATAATCCAGCAGAGTGCAAAACAGCTCTGGGCTACATTTCTAATAAAATATGCCGAGGACCTGACCACGTTATGCAGAGATTCAGTGAAGAAACAGTGTACAGTCATGTAATTACAAGGTATGGTAATGGTACATGGGGCCCTTCTAAGGTTGCACAGACAGCATTAGCAGTGGCATTTCCTAACTTTTAAGTGTTTGACTTAGTAACATTAACATTACAGTGATGCATTTTCAGTATAATTTCTCAGGGTTTTCTTTAAAAGTCAACTTAGAAGCTGTTCCACGCTGCTGCCGAGGCTGAGGCAGGCTGGCACCTGTGGAGCTGCAATTCAGGACTCCAGCCCTTCAGCCGGCAGCGCAGGTAAAACCCCGCTTACGGGGGGATCAGCCACGGCAAGACTGTGAGGATACTTCATTCCGTGACTTGACAGTGCCTTCCTGACAAAAAAATTGCTGAGAGACAATTCAGGAGCCCTAAGATGACTTTCAAGGAGGAGAGCAAAGCACCCTGCCATGGGAAGAGACCGTTTGGACCCTGGGTCCCCAAACCCATCCATCTTCTCTTCCTGCTGGATTTGCTTCCATGCAGCTGACTCCATGGACTGCTGCTCCTCCTGTTTTGCAGCTTACTTTCTCTCATGTTATTTCTCCCTCCCTACATGAGGAGTACCTTGCTACAATCTGCTCCTCATCCCGGTGCCCTGAAAGAGGGATTCCCTCACATACCTCTGCTCTATCCCAGGCATGAACAGACCCTGAGCACAGAGGAAAGCAAACTGCTTTGCATGGTAAATTAGGCCACGTGGTGTTTCAGGCTGCCTTAACTAGACCACTCCTTGCAAGACTGTTTAAAACTAACTCGGGTATCATAATTTGCAATCCACAGTGTAGACATATCAAAATGTCCTTGTTCTCATTTCCACTGCTTGCTGCCATAGCAACCCCTGGTCAAAAGGAAATTTCCATTGATATCAGAAGGAGCAGCATTTCACCCAGGTGAGTTTTTACTATGTGGCATATATTTTATTAGCATGTGTTCTTGATATGGAGATCCCCAAATCTCCTATAGTGCTTAATGTAGAAAACACTACTGTTAAGTCCTGCTCTCAGCTGGTCCCTTTCTACAGGAAGCTACAGAAGTCAAGGACCTCCTGCTTTCTACCTGAATATCATCCAAGAGCTGACTTGGAGTCTAAATAAATGCATAAGGCCAGGAGGAGCTCCAGAAAATGTACATCACCTTCCCCTCCTGAGATTTTTATCACATATTTTAACTCAGATGATGATGATGTCTAGCTTTGCCTAGTGCCCACTTGCTTGCTCTTCCTTCATATAAATTATTGAGTGTATCAGGGAGGTTTAGCCAAAGAAGTGATAACTGCAAGCTCTGACTGTCTGATCAGTTGAACAAAGTTTGCTGTTTGCTATGGAAAAGGCAATCAATGCTGCAACAAGTTTTCAGACCCATGTGTATGACAACCTCTCCATAGGAAGAAAATGTTGCTACAGAATTGGAAGAGATCTTTATGAGAACTGTACCTGGATTTGCCATCGGCAAATGGCTGGACTTAGGAAAGGAAAAGCCACCAGAACTGCTCCTCACTTTCTGACTTCTACATGCATCACTTAACACCAAGCCAAAAGCAGGACACGGAAATGGCAGAATACTTACTCCTTTAATGTATATAAAGTATCCTGCAATGCAACTTGTAGCACTCATTACAGCTGACAAGAGCTGACATTAATGGAAAATCAACAGATCTGGGTGGCACAGAGAGGAATTTGGTTCTTTTGCAAAGAAGGAGCTTGGTCTGCTTGAAAAAATGGAATTTAACTATGTAATCTCAGGATGAGTTGTATAAATATATTCCTCTAGATTTATTGGCTTGTCTTCATAAACAGCTGTGAGTTTGTGCTTTTTGTTCAGAGATGTAAACCAGCACAGCATGTTGGAGAGGGCGAATACACAGTTATTATTCAGTACATAAGAAATTAGAGAAAGAGACTGGAAAGTCCACTTATTACAGAAATCAACTCCTTGCTTATCTTTTGGGAAAGCATCATTCCTAACTTGCACCACTGTGCTGAGCAGGCACCTTTGCATGCTAAAGCAAGAAGGGTGCCATGCCTCACATTGAGTTCATTTCTACAACATATGACATTTGATTTTCTGGGGCAAACCAAACCAGCTTATTCCTTACTGCACTGATTACCACAATCAGCCCTCTCCACCCCTCACTTTCCCCCACCCTCCTCCTGCCCCAAGTTATATCAAATGTCCAGGATTGGTTCCTAAAGCACTTTTTACCTACAGAGCGCAGTTTCCAAGGCAATTCGTTTCAGAGATTTGTTGACATCAGGGAAATGTAAAGGGAAACATCAGAGGGTCTCCATATTTTTACTCTCTTAGACAATCCATATATAATGGCCTATTGTGTAGGAGAACCTCTCCTTAAAAAAAAAAAAAAAAAGGAAAATACTGCAAATTGGTCTGTGAGAAACATGTTTGTTCTTTTGTTTTAGTGCACTACCACCACAGTAAGATGTGCTGAAAAGTGAGCCATGCCCTCCTGGGCACCAGTGCAATCCACTTGCCTTCACTGGAAAAGCAACACTGCAACCTAGGGGAACTCCATAAAACATCTGATTGAGAAGACATGAGACGAGAGGGACTCCTGCCTTTCTTCCTCCTCAGCTGCACTGGGTCAAAAAGTAACATTTTGAAAGTGTGTTTTTACAAAAAATTAAGGAAATCTGATCTCTAGTTAGAAAAGCAGATAAATGAGGATGTGATTTTTTTGCAGGTAACATGTTTTCTGTACATTTACAAGGAAGTTTATCTTGAAGGTCCCCTAAGACTTTTAAACACTGAAAACATTAACTCTCTACTCTCTATCATGATCCATACTATTGTTACCAATTGCATCTCTACTCTAAAATTAAAATTATTTAAACAGCATTGTGTGTTACATTCAGCCTATTCCGCTCTGTTCTATTATATTTTATTCTCTGATTTTTGAAAGAACCATAAGTATCTCAGGATGTCAGGAGGTTTAATTTTCTCTCATACCTTCATGGGTAGACAATTATAATTCTGATTTGAAGAACTTTAAAGCGGACGTCTGCCCCACTTCTGTTCTAAATGCTGACGGGAAACATGCTACATATCCCTCTTGCTAACTTTGGTGGTGTCATATGCTCACATATTCATAAATCTTATTTTCTGCATTTGGAGGTGGCAGGTATTGTGTCTCTGCTCCCAGCCTTTCTTATCTAAAGATGTCTTGTTTCAGGAGGCTTTTCCATAGGCTCAACAGTGAGGAAAAATTGTAATTATTCTCATATTCCTCATTCTAGACAAAACCTTTGTAAGAACAACAACATTGCTTGCAGTCTAGGGAGCTGTACAGCCACAGCCATGCCAAAAACATGAGGCTGCCACCAAAATAACCCCACTGAGGGCTTTTGTTTTCTCTGTCTCTGTCCAACCATTAGTTTTGTCTCAGGGACAGCTGCAAAAGCGTCTCTATCTGCACATACCACTTCATCTCTTAGACTTGGATATAAATAGAGTGGGAAGCCAAAAACCCAGAGGAGGGTGTAGAGTTCTGACTCTTTTCTGCAGCAGATATAATCGTCCATCACATCCTTCAGCTAGGTGAAGCCATGAGGGAAGAAGGCACAGATAGGGTTGATTTCCACCTCCACTCTCTCCACAGACAGAGCTGCAGCTTGCACAGCGACTGGAACGAGACCGGCTCAGGAAATGAAGAGTAGCACATCACTCATTCTTCCTGCCTGTTTGCTCCTAATTATCTAGCAATACATCTCACTGGTAGTTTTATCTTACAGAAAGACAGAAGGTCCTTCTGGTTACAGCACATAATGACTAGTTTTAAAATGGCTTGCTACTCATTCCTGGGAAAACCTCAGTCTGTCTCCCTCCCTCAAGCTCACTGCCTTTCCTTCTGCGGTTATTGTTTTGGTTTGTTTTTGGGGGGAGGTAGGATGCCAATTCTCTGATAATGTATCCTGATAAAAAGAAAAGAAGGGCCAGCAGAGGTGGCTTTTCCTTTCTGTTGATGAGACTGTGGCCACACTGCAAGAAGTCTCAACAATTGCGCTAATTTATTTTTGGCTACTATAACACCTCTTATAGGACTGAGCTATGCAACTCCTGTGTAGTCCTTGGTAGAAATCAACAGAGCCACTTTTATACTTGTCTTCCAATATTTCTCTCCAACCTCAGAGAAACAGAGAATTGCTGGAGGGCAATGAACTCTCATTTTTCCATTGACATTTCTGCAATCCATCTCCCTGAGTTGGGAGAGCCTTTCACAGATTGGGAACCTCACCAGCATAAGGAAGAATGAGTATAATTAAGAATTAGACACAGGGTCTCTAAAATGGGAATCATAACAATGACTAACGTCACAAGAGTGTTTTCAGAATTAATTCATGTAAGTAAAGCACTTACAAGATAAAAACGTAGGAGCTGCCACATCAGATTAGACCACTGCTCCATCTAGTAGAACAGCCCATGTGCAACAAACAGCAGCAATTAACGCAGAGTAGCAGAACTGGGGTTCTCCCCCTTTGCAGGAACAGGGTTCAGTCTAAGAATAGTCCTTGGTTGCAGCATTGTTTTATTACTTAGGTGAGATATTTATGCCCCTACAACTCTTTATTGTTAAACAAAGTTGTCTTTCAATTAAAGGAACCAGGCTCAGCAAGAGTTGGGTACAGTGGCTGTACAGCTGGGCATTCATTCCTATGGAGGACAGTTTCTGATGAAGAAGTTTTGCTTATCAGTGAGAGAACCTAAAATTATTCTAAAAATCTCAAGTTTCAGAAACCCTTATTGAAAAAATGCATGTTAGGATATAAATATTTCTAAAATTGGTATATTCATACATGCATACATGAACAAGCTGGTTAAAAAAGTAACCTCATTCTCCCTAGCTCTACTTTGAGCAGGGTGAGGGTTGGACCCAGATGACTTAAGGAGGTTCTTTCTGATTTCATTGTTCCAAAATTCTGTGAATTACAATTTTCCATGGCAGAGCTCTGTCACTGAACATGAAACAAATTGTGGTAAACATAATTTTCAAGGAAAATATTATCAGGGAAGTGTCTTGGGTTGAGGATAGAAACTTTAGCTCAAAGTGAAGAGGCTCCCATGCTCCCTCAACCACTGGAAAAGTCCTGGTCCAAGTCTTCTAAAAGCTAGTTTCTTTATTAAAGAGTTTCATAAAGCTTCATTCTCATACTCCAAAACTGCAAATAGTTTCAGTGTGGGACACTGCTGGTTTCTGGCCAGATCACCTATATGACTCTGCATTCTGCAAGTACCTGCAGACTTTGCATCACTGCTAACATCAGTTGCGTCAAGTCAATGACAACCTTCCTGTGATATTTCACAATCTCAAATGGTTTGACAACTTTATTTTAATTCTTACAGATTTTTCACTTTATGAAACAGCCTTATCTGAAAAGTAAATGGATAAGTTCAGATGAGTTTGTCTCAATTTAACAGTGAGGTTTTAAAATTTGGTTTTACTTTTGTATTAACCATGCAGTGTTTAATAACTACAATCATTACAATACAAAACCCTCCTGAAAGAAAAAAACACGATACATTTTTGTGCAAGATTCTATTCTATGGTATTCTATTCTATTCTATTCTATTCTATTCTATTCTATTCTATTCTATTCTATTCTATTCTATTCTATTCTATTCTATATTCTACTTCTGTACAGTGTAATGAAAAAGCCCAACAAGTTAGAAGATAATCTGTGAAAAAACCAAATCCCTCATAACTGACCGAACCATAAATGAATCTTACGTTACTGGGACTGGATAAAGTATCATCAGGGCCAGATTATTACATAAGAATATGTCGGTAATGTAGCAGCAGTCTAGTCTTTTAAGATGTGAAAGAGCGTTATCTAACCTCTCTGCAAAGTTCAGGAAGACGAGCCATATGTCCAAATAATCATTTTCTTGCTGGTATTTAACATGTCAGTTTTTTTCAAGGGGCCTATTTCAAGTTAAAAAAAAAAAAAAGGCGTGAAATGCATTTTGATTTTTTTTTTCCCTTTGGCAAAAGCAGCTCATTTTCAAGCTTGCAAAGAAACAAGAAAAACAAAATCAAATGTCAAGTAGATTTGCTCTTTGTTGTAATTAATACGCAAGCATTTGCTCGTAGATGGTCCTGAGCCTGAAAACAAGTAGTGCCAGTTGTGGTGCTATTAAAAGTAGTTCTCTGGGCTTCAAAGAGCCAAATGTCCAAGGAGTGAAAATCCTAACTCCAATGAGTGTCCCTAGGCCAGTGTCCATCAGTTGAGGGTCTGACCACAAAGGAGGGACAGCACCAAGTCCGATGGCTGACGACCGAGGACGTGCCGCGTGCTTGCAGCACTGGGTCCTACGTGTGATGAGACAACAAAGAAAGGCAGGGCAGACTTCTTCAGATCAGGAGGAGGGGAATGACCACCTGAATACATGGAAATTCCAAAGCCCCGCGCTGCAGACTGTATGCATGCTGAGTTTCTGGTCGAGGAAGTTATGTGAGATTTCTCTTTGAGTCAGAGCAATGTAGTGGATAAAAAGGCCCTGTCTAGCCAGGGGGATTTCCTGAGGCCATCACAGACCAGCTCCACACGCTGTTAAGAGGCTCGTTTTCATGAGAGTTCTTGTTGCATTTGTAACGCTGGCTCCAGGCCCCTAGAGCTTCAAGTGCCACATCACAGTGCTACAAGCCCAGTGCTGAATGCCTGGCACACGACCAGGCATCTTCCCTTCCCTCTCTCCGTCCCCTCAAGTCAGCAGGTGGGGCTCCAGGGCTCCATCTTGTTTTGATTTGTGGGGGGATTTTTTTTTCCTCCAAGAAGAAAAGAATGAAGACAAAATTTCCCATTGAATATTTGCTATTCTCCTTTCCCCCATGTTGTTCTGCGGAGGTGTTTGGAGACAGGAAAAAAAAAACCCAACTTTTTTTTTTTTTTCTTCCTCATCAAAGGGGCTTGGTATTTTTCCTGAAATGGGATGCTGGAAACACCTCATCACTGAGCGATCCTGGCCTGAGATCTGCTCATCTTCACATCAGGGTGAATCAGTAGCAGCTACAGTGAGGTCACCAGGAGTGCTCTGGCAGGAAGCCCCCCTTGCCGGATGCGGGGTCAGCCCTGCCGAGCCAAGCTCTTCCACAGGACCAGCCAGGGCCCACGCCCCGTGCCAGGTCACAAAATGGGTGTAATGTGGATGCAGGGCAAAAAAAACAGAAACCTCTACCAACTTTCCCTGTGAAATAATCATAAAAGTGCTGGAACTCCAGTGTTGGAGGGAGGAATTAGGGGAAAAAGCCAGCATCAGAAAAAACCCCTACCAACAAAAGTGTGTGATACTGGCCAGGATAAGAGAGAACCAGGGCAACATATACTATTTTGTTACTTTCCCACACACTGATGTCTGATGTGTAATTCTCTCCTATCATTTAGGTCACTGCTGGATTTAGCCCTATGGGTTTGAACAATTAATTATTTTCAGCGATAGAACTATTCCATTTTCGAAACGGGTTTGAACAGTAGATTAGTTCTAGATTAAATAATTTAACTACAGATCAGTAGTAGGTGTTTGTTCTACATTAAGCTGGCATATCATTGAGCAGATATTACTTTTTAACGTTTCAATATACTTAATAATTTATAATACTACATCGTAAACTGGCTGAATAACCATCACCTTGGAACACTACAGCCAACACCTCCAAATTTAATCTCTTCTCCAAAAAGCCTTGTTCAATCTTTTAAATGGTCAGCTACATGAAGAAAGGAAGGAATGTAACCACAAAAGACTAAGAAAAGAAAGCTGCTTAACTCTGTGAGCACAAGCTCTCAGGTTGCCTGACCTTAAGCAAATGCTATGCCTTGGTTTCTCCATCTCGACGTAGCAGCAGTACCTAATTAATTGATTGCTATAAACACTCAGCAGTTATTTATAAGAAGCTTTTCAGCAGACAACTTGAGGCAGGTATTTCGAACGACTTCTCAGAAAATCTCTTGACATGACCCTCAAACTCAAAGAACTATGTGTTAAGGCATCCTATTAAATCCAGATTCATCCCGTGCCTCAGTTTCCCCCTACAACTAAGTGCTGAAAATATGACCTCCCTACTTCACAGAAATCCAGGGAAAGCTGAGTCATTAACAATCACTAAGTAATTGCAAATCCTTGGGCAGAAAGTCTTGGAGAATGCCTTAACATTAGATGCTATGGATAATTGAGGCAGAAGGGACCCAGAGCTCACACTGTAAGAAGTTCTGGGGTTCATTATAACAGAACCAAAAAGAACTGAAGTCAGTTTTGCACAGAGCAGCAGCATCTGGGAGCCATGAGGATGAGTTATATTCTACTTTCAGGGGAGAGAGAAGGGCTTCAGGCAGCTCCCTCCCATGAAGGGCAGGCTGCTTCTGCTCTGCTGGAAACAGGGGCACCACACAGATACTTGTTTTCCAAAAGGAAATGCAAGAGTAAGAAGAAGAGGTAGATGGAGAAGGGGTGAAGGAAGGGCATATTTTCAGTTTTCATAAAATTTTCAGAAGTGGCAAAATTACTTTCCAGAAAAGGAGAATACTGGAGATACGTAAACTAAATGGGCTGCTCAAATGTCATATTTAAGTTCAACCAATCATATTACTAAGGGCCAGGAATGCTCAGTTTGGGTTACAGAAGAGTGCAATTGGCCAGTTGCACTAAATATGGCCTTTACCTTCCTGCAGTACTTAGGTGGGGGTTCAAACCAAAATCAAGGCACTGGAGGTAACTTCTGATACAGAGCAGAGCAACTTGCCCTCCCTCTTATTATTGTTATGAGGTCTGAAAGGCTGCAGACAGAGGACTTGTCACTGGAGAAGCTACATTGCACATTATGGAAATAAACTGGAAGCACAGTTAAAGGTTAGCACATCTTATTCCCTCCAGCTGCCATTGATATGTATGAAGCCCATTCTTGCACTGGCAAAGGGAAAGAAAAGATGAGTTAATGTCACCCTCCCTTCTCTAAATTCTCAGATTTGATGACTAACAGGCTACCATATTTCACTAGGAAAAAGGCCTGGCTTTTACTTAAAAGCCCCAAAAGTATACAGAGAAAGTAATCTTCAAGGTCAGAGGGTTGTTTTGACATTTAAGAAATACTAAAAAAGAATTTGGCTTTTAAATTTGTAAACCAGAACTACTTCCTGGACTGAGACACAATCTGCCAAACTTCTGGCTGACCCCAGGCTCTTCAGAGTAAGCTAGAATTATCAGATATGTTGTGTTGTCTAGGTGCACACATCTGATTCTAAAACAAAATTTTGATCAGCCTTAAAAGAACACAGTTTCTGAGACCCTTCACAGAAATAACAGGCAGCCCTTGTCACAATAACTGAAGAGGCTTTCTTTAATAACCACTTTGGTGGAGTTTTTTTGCTTACTGTTGGAGAATTCAATTGCTTAATATACACTAATAAAAAATAAGGGAAATAGAAACATTTCAGCACACAGAAACCAAAAACCTCCTTTTATTTTACACCAAGCCTTTGATCCTCCCACCAATCCTGTTGCAACACAAACCAATTTCATTTAATGGTACATCTGACGAGCCAGACTTCTGTAAGATTGCAAAACTCTGCTAAATCCCTGGGCAAACTGTAAATGGGTTGAGGGGAAGGTTCAGAAATTCACAAATAGCACGTACATGCAGGTGGACCATGCGAACACAGGTGGCACAACCTTGCTGTGCCAGCTCAACAGAACTTTGTGCATATACAGTATCAAAGGGTCATATTGTTGCTTAAGATGTGCCAGAGATGGCAATGCTTCTCCTTGCAGCCTCTTTCTCTCCCAACACATCCTGTCCACCTCCCTGGCTCTACTTGTGCAAAGTGGGCTGTAAAAGAGTCATGTTACTTTAAATGGAGGGGCTGTACTTCATGCTTTGCCTCTCACACCAAAACAGCCAAACCAGTTTTGCTGTTTCAGTTAGGCAAGAGAAATGAAACTTTTGTGTTTTCTCCATACTTTTATTTTTGTTTTTCCAGTGACAAAGTCAGAAAACTTTTGGCCAAAACTGGCAACATCTTGAGATGCAGTCCTGCAAAGGCAGCTGAGCTGAAGAACAAAAACCTGAGGGAGTGGCAGCAAAGAGGATGCTGCAAAGTTTCTGCTGCTTCCTAAATGCATCCCATATGTACCCACGCTACTTGATTTATGCCAATTCTTGTATGGACTACCATGGGAAATGCTTTCTAAGACTTTATGAGATTTGTTTCTCCTACTCCAATCACAGTTGAAATTTAACTGTAAAAAATCTTCTGTTTGTTGGTTTTGGTTTTGGGTTTTTTGTAAGTTCTGTTCATAATAGTTAGCAGAAAAGCAGAGAATTTGTCAGCCCGCAACTCTGTTATATCAAACTGACCTGAGCATTACAGGATGTAACTTCTTCTCTGGGAAAGGATTTATCTTCAACAGACTACCCAACTTGCTGATTTCTGCCTTTCAGTAGTTCTTCTCCCCTTTCCTCTACCCAGTGATCTCAGCATATCATTTTCTATCCAACAAATACTTAAAATGCATACAATCTGAATGATGACTCAGAAAGCAAGAAATGATGAGTTCTGACAAAAAGATCCATGAACCTGGCACTTCCTGGTGCATAGGATATTCACATACAAGAAGAAGAGACATGCATGACAACACTGCTCAGCATTTGAGGTTTTTCAGGTACAAGACTTACAAAACACATCAGTGTAATAATGGAGAAGTTTTGGATTAGATAATTATTTGTGAAGCTCAGGAAGTGACACTGTTAGCAAAATGAGAAGAGTGTCATTTCCTTCTAATGCCCAGTTAAAGGCTGGCTTAGGCTGTGATTCTGGCTTTGGCAGGAGTACAAGGACAGCTTCTTGTGAGAACCACTGCAACACGAGACAGCTCAAAGTGGAAATGATAAAGGGAAAACAAAACCAAGGCCCTTCATGATTAAAATGGTCAATATATAGGGCACACAGCCAAAACTTTTGAAAAGCTGAGAAAAGATGGATGACACCTGCTTTTGCTGAGGGAATCTGTGGAGTTAGGGGCTCCTACCTGGCTAAATTCAAGTTTTTCCTCATGTAAATACATAGTTTAGGTGCAGAGATTAAATCTAATCAAATCTAGGGCTACTGCAAATGTGCCTGCAAAGATTGCAATGTCTCATGATTACCATTTCTCAAGGGGTTCAGATCAACAGTGTTGAGAAAATGAAATTACGTCCCACTGAAAATATCAATACCAAATTCTTAATCTGAGGTTGCTACAGGAAATCTGCATAATGCACAAGGCAGCACTGAATCTTTGCTCCCAGAATTGGTGATTCTGCCACGTTAAAAAAGTGAAAGCCATAAAAGCCTGTTTAATTGGGAAAGTAAGACAATGACTCTGAACACTGACAAGGAGTGGGCTTGTTAGGTTAGAAAAGCATCTCTACAAAACCTCTGTTAATATCTGAACTTCAAGAAGAATGGTATTCTGGTGAGCTGGGTCATGGCTGACACCATGAAGATGAAATTGAGGTGCAACAATAGGACACCAAGTGATTTTCCCACCATTGGGATGGGTTTTTACAGCTGGGGTTAAAGTGAAAAATTCATGTTCTCGGTCCTGTTAGCAAACCACAAGCTCATATTGCTTTTACTACAAACAGATTTCCCTCCACCATACTGTACTTTTCTTCATACTGACTGCTCAGTGTGACCATCCAAAACCACTCCTATTTGTGTTATTTTTCATACACACCACCCTAAAAAAAAATTCAGTATGAAAGTAGAGCAGTTTCCTCCAATACAGTTCAACATCCAAACTAAGCAGCAGTAAAATCATATTTATTCAGTGACTGAGGTTTTGAACAGTGAAGTGATTGTTAGAGAGTTATAGACTGGACCATGCACTGAAAAAGACCCCAGAAGAGGTTTCTGGTGACAGCTCTCTCACCTTGACAGTCCTCGAGAGCACAGTGGGGGAAGGAGGAGTGTATGCACACTTGAACTGGAGGTGATATTTGAATACAGTCAGGCTTCACGATCACAGTAGCCAGAATTTGGCAGACTTTGCCTTTGGGAATGAAGTGTGGGGACAGAAAGAAGGGAGCTGGGTACCTGAGCCCAGCCCATGCGTGTGAGAGAGGATCTTCCCCTACAAGCTGGGTGTGCCTGAAACGGGAGCCAGAGGGAGAGATAAGCCAGGAGCTCCCTGATGCCAAGTGTGCTCCCACACTGCCAAGCTGAGCAATCCGAAGGCACGGGTGCTAAATGTGGTCTTCTCTTTCTGTGCAGGCTCTGGCAAACCCTCCACCTTTCTCTATGTCTTTGTTTTCCTGTTTGAATATGCGGTATTCCAATGAAATATAAATATTAATATTTGATTAGTGCTCAGCTACAAAGCTTAGTTCCTTAAAGTCTAGTACAGATCTTTGAAATCCTTGAAAAACGATATAAATATGAATCCTTTTATTTTTATAGCATTACATTAACGGCTGTACAGTGGAAGTCGATGAATTAAATCATCTCTGTCTATATTTGCTCATACCTTTGTGAAACTGTTACCTTTTCAGCTGCTATTTCTCATGCCTTGTCTCAATCCAGAAATGTCATTTTTGGTAAAGTTTTGCAAAAACCCATTCAGCTGCTTTTGAGTCATCCAAGTATGTAAAAAACAGTTTCCAGCTGTTAAGTTTTCCATAAGCCTTTTTTTCTCAAACATGCTTGTATAATTATAACACAGCTTTGTTTTAAAACATCAAACTTGACACGTACATAGTCCTGAAAGGGAAGTAGCAGCACTGACATGTTTGAAGCCATTTTGTTTTGAAGTAACAAGTTTTTTACCATATTAAAATATCTTTATTTTCTTAAATATTCTTCCAGACACCGAGCTACACTTTTCTAACCATAGGCAGTCAATTGTGTAAATGACCAGTAAAAAAAGAGTATTTAAAAAAAATACTATTCTTGCAATCTGTGACTGAGGATAGGACTAGGCGAGAGTTCTAATTATTGCATATTTGCATTTTGGTATAGAATGGCATCAAATCAGACTGGAGGTGATTCCTCACTTATATTCTGCCTAGACAAAAAATTTCCTGACCTGATACCAAGCAGTGAAGACTGACTCTGCTCAAGCAGGGTCATTCCAGAGCACATGGCACAGGAGGGTGTCCAGACAGTTCTTGAATATCTCCAGTGAGGGAGACTCCACAACCTCTCTGGGCAACCTGTTCCAGAGCTGGGTCACCCACACACAAAGAAGTTCTTCCCCATGTTCAGGTAGAACTTCCTGTGCATCCATTTGTGCCCCATTGCCTCTTGTCCCACTGCTTGGCACCATTAAACAGAGCCTGGATCCATCCTCTTGACACTCTCCCTCCAGATACTGACAGACATTGGTGAGATCCCCTCTCAGCCATCTATTCTTGAGGCTGAACAGGCCCAGCTCCCTCAGCCTTTCCCAAGAGAGATGCTCCAGTCCCTTATTCATCTTTGTCATTCTCTGCTGGACCCGCTCCAGGAGCTCCATGTCCCTCTTGTACTGAGGAGCCCAGAACTGGACACAGCACTGCAGGTGTGGCCTCACCAGGACTGAGTGGCAGGATCACCTCCCCTGACTTGCTGGCAACGCTCTTCCTGATGCACCCAAGATACCACTGGCCTTCTTGTCCACAAGGGCACACTGCTGTTCTTACATACCTTTACAAGATTCCCTCTCAGTCATCTCTTCCCCAACCTTCCCTCTCAGTCAGCTCCCTCAACCTTTCTACATAAGAGGGACACTTCAGTCCACTAATCATCTTTCAATCCCACTTCACTTAATCTGGAATATTTCAGGTTCTGATGTCTTAGTGAAATAAGTGTTGGTTTTGAGAATATTAATGATGGCTGAAACAGCAGCTGTAGTCTGAGGGATTATTGGATTACATGGGTTTCACTCTCAGAACGACTTTTTTATATGACAATATAAAGGCATATGCAGCTTTTGTGCCTCACATGAACCACTGGCCTCAGCATGAACTCTTCTGTCATACTAGAGGAATTCTTTCTAAAGATGAAAAAAATAAAGTCACTGCATATGGGGCTCAACTGTGTTGATTTGTACAGACAACAAGAGACCACATAGCTGTTTCTTATTCAAAGTAAATATCAGCATCTCCTGCTCCTGCCTTTGCTGGGACATATCCTCCTGCCATGCAGGTGTGAGTCCACAGAAATGCCAGCTACAGGATAGTGAATCTGAGGAGACAGCCTGACTCATCTGGAAGCAAAAGATACAACTCTGGCAAATGTGTGTGTGCATGCATACACTCTTCCTTACCTTGCACTGTGCTGCTATCAGTACACCTACAAATCAGTCGTATGTCCACTACTTGGAGAGGCTTTCTGAATGTGCCTCAGACCACATCAAACATACAGTTGCTGCTCAGCAAACAAATGTCACTGGAAAACAATGACAGGGAAAAAGCCTCAAGCAGTTTCTCTCCATTTCCCTGTCTTCTCTCTGTACTGCCTGCCTTGGAATGCCCACAGCCAGGGATCAGTAAGAGACCCTACTGAAAGCAAGCAGCAGAGGCAAGGTTGCTCTGGGAGCCTTAACTCTGCATTTCCTAAGTTTAGGTAGATTAAAATCTCAGTGGCCACATCCATTAGTGCAGTTTTGTGTGCATGGTCCAGGCAAGTGTCTTGCTCCTAAAGGAAAAGATAGACTATTGGGTAAATAGGTGCCTGTGCACATTTTGGCAACTCTAAGCTACATCATTCAGTTCTAATCAATGCTACTGGATTTTGAAACCCACCAATATAACAGTGAAAAAGCCATAGAAAAAGTCCAAACAAACTCTTAAGTTATGCTGTATGCTCTACTATTCTGATTTTCAGTGTTGAGACAAAAGAAGAGTAGGAGTTTGCTATGTGCTAGTTGTTAATAATCGAGAGAAGATCTGCCAAACACGCTCTTTGAGGGCTCTGTCTGGACCAGGTAGATGCTGCAATACACAAAGAGCTTCACACACGGAGAAAGAAAGAGCGTTCATGGACAATGATGCAGCGTTCTTAATTAAGATTTTCATTACTGATACATACATTAAGGTTTTTCTAATGCAAGTGCCCAAGCACTCTAATGTGCAGGTACACGTCTCTGATTCTATCTCAAGAAACCCTTCTGAACATCATTGCAAACATTCACCAGCCAAGGCTCAAAATCAGCTCACCTGCCCTTTGCTATAATAACAGTGAAAAATAAAAAATGATGTTTTACTTGTCTGCCAGAGGAGAACTTAGCTTTTTGCCGTCATGAGCATGAATAGGCTTTTGCAAGGCTGTACTACAGCGTATTGAAACTGATTCTGATCTCACTTACACCTGTTTGATGTTGATGTAACATCAGCAGCTTCAATAGCATGAGAGCAGCAAACATTGAAGGAAAAAATAATGGAAAAGACGTGTAGGCAATTGGAAAATGGGATGAAACAAAACATGAGTTTGCCAAAGGTAGTTTGTAGTAGACTAACCTGATAACTTTCTTTGATAAGATAACTGATTATCCAGACAAAGGAAATGCAGTAAATTTAATTTATCAGTAGAGTATTTGATACAGTATCACAAGGGAAATTATGAGTTTAGATCAAGATTTGCAAAAGGCCTGGAAGGTGAGAAACTGCTTACTTGAAGGGGAGATTGAGCAGTGGTGAAGAAAGAATTATTGGGCAAGGTGAAGGCTATATTTCCACAATTGTTTAGTTAAATACAAAAGCTTTTTCTATCTAATAAGATTTGGGTGGAGCAGGTAACATTTTGTTACAAGGGCCCTCAAAGGGAGGGGGCAGATTAGGAAAAAGTAGGGTCATGCTTAACAGCTGTAAAAGGGTCCATCAGCATCAATAAATTGCTCATTAACAATATTTAGTTCTCATTCACCTGTAATGTTTCAGTGTTATTTCTATGGTTCTCTTCTTTGGGAAGTTCAGAGATGCTACAACTCTCTCAGCACCTTACTTGTACAGTTTAATTAAATATCTAGTTCAGTTTCATGCTTTTAAAATATTCTTATTCCCAGAACAGGATGCCCATTCATCTACAAAATCTGCTTGCTGAATGCCTGTGAATGCTGGACCCTGCCTCCCAAGAAAATGCTGCTGGAATAAGATGTGGAGGAGAAATCCTTGGTGAACAGAAGCACTTACAAAAGCCTTGCTTTCCCCTGAACACATAACGTGCTTCTCTTGATCTAGTCAGGCTATGATGCTTTGTGAATTTCTGCAACAGGAAGAACTGGGCTGCCCACTAGCAGAGTGGCACAAGCCAGGATGGAAGGTGAAGACATTGCCACAGAAGTCACAGTAGAAAGTATCAGTGTGAGATTAATTTGCAGGCTCCACAATAAAAGAGCTGCCAAACTATCTTCAACAAGTTAAGAAAAACCAGGAATTTTGACAGTCTTCCCTGAGGCATGTCTCAGTCTGCAGGTATTTTAGTGACTAGAACTGTTACCTTTCCATTACAGCTCATTGCAAGAGAAGCTCCATTTTTGTTTTAGCCTTCTGTGGCAGAATTTAAGTATTTAATGTCATGACTGAACTATGCTAAGCATGCACAGACATTCACACAAGAAATTTGCCCTAAACCCAAAAGTGTAAAAGATTTTTTAAACTCAAAAATTGAAAAATAGTGTCTGAAAACCTTCATTCTTCAGAGTTGGTTATATGCTGATCACACACAGTAGTTCTCCTTCACAACCTTCAGTGCATATTGCAGAGCATCCAGAATGTTACACATTATTTTTTGTCTTTTATGTAAAAGTGGATTTACTGCACAAAGTGAAAAGCAATTAATCCCTTTACAGACAGCCAGGATAAGTGAACACGGACAAATATGAAATTTAAATACATACCCAGATCCAAATGTTGCAACTGATCCTTACTTTGGTGACTGGGTGAAGCACGAATAGTTCTAAATTGCATGCTATTTGAAGTTGGGATTTCAATTTTGTCCCTGAACAATCAAGCTGTTTAGGGTATGCTTAAGAAGCTAAAACATTAGAAAACAGCATTCAGAAAACTGATAGAGCTATTCTGTTAAAACTCAGTACGATGGAATGGGAGAGAGCAAGACCTATTCAAATCCAAAAGCATTTGCTTTCGGTGCTGTGCAAAATCCAGTATTTTGGGCATGTGAACATAGGAAACAAAAAGATTACCTGGGGGGGCTGAATTTGTGAACCACATGCAGCATATTATCCAAAAGGATGGAAAGCTTCAGCAGTGAACAAGAACTTCAGAGGAGAGAATCATTATTTCTTAATACGCTGTGATCTTTTATGTCTAAGAGTTCCTGTTTCCACCAAGAGGTAAAACAGCCTTCAGGAAGCTCAGCCTGAAGAACAATCACATGTGTTTTGTCACGTGCACCTGTGCAATGGCACATGAATGAACTACACGGCAGATGATTTGCTTCCTTTTTAAGGTGGGAATGGTGGAGAGGAAAAGGAGATGGAGGAGCTCCTCTTACAAGCTCAGTTTCGACTGTGGTGTCTCACACATAGGACATTCAGCATGGACGTGGACACATGGGCAGGCATTTAGACCTCTCCGAGTATTCATATCTTGGTGCCAGTTTCAATAGACAAATCTACAATGTCTTGATCAAAAGGTGACTTCTGGGAAGCTTCCTGTTTCTGGTTGTTGTGTTTTATAATGACCACTCCTCCAGCACAACTTGTTCTTGGTACCATTTTTACCTTATACGTGGTGTATACGTTTGATGGAGGCAGATACACTGTATGATGCTAAAGCAGGGTGCTTCAAAGAGGATTTCTGCGCTAGGAGAAGGACTCACAATGAAGCTCAGAAAAGAAAAGGACCTTTGGTGATACAGCTGTAGAATAGCAATGTGCTCGCCAAGTTGGAAGAAAATTTACCATAACTGCAAGGGGAATATTCTGAAAAACTCTGCCAGACAAACTCTGCCAAGTTGTAGTTGTTACCATTTCACACAGTGATTTTGACCTAACAAATTGGTCTGTCTTAATATTTTGATGGTCAGTGTTCAAACTGCTGCAGGAAATGCTGCTACTGATCTAGAAAGGTGGTCTTTTCCATCCATATATATTAAATTATGCCAGTGTGGGGTAAAAGTGCATTGAACAACACCATTTTCTCTCTGTTTCCTTCTTTTTTTTTAGTTAAATCTAAAATATTATGCTCCTACAACTGTCTAGCTAAAGTCCATTTTTTTTCTGTCATACCCTGTAATATTTCAAAACAAGCTAGCACTCAGTCCATTGTATCACACTAAGTAAATGAAAAATAACTCTGAACAAAGAGATTGTGAGTATGCATAATGGCAGAAAGGTGTGACATTTTCAGCTGTCATGCTGGCCAATCTTAAACTCAATCTCATCGAGCACCAGTGGATATATTGTAGATATGGCAATTAGAAAGTAGGTTGAACACATGCCTCTATTGTAATCCACACATCAACTTCACAGCTATGTGCAGCCTTTATTACTTGCTAAACAATTTGAATGCCAACACTTAAACTAATGCTCAAATGAAGAACTGGGACCAAATTTTTCCCCTTTTTGTAAATCTGGCTATGTCTTGGGTTTTCTAGATATTGGGTCTATTTTTATGAAAGAAGTTTTAAAACAAACCCATGAATTTTGTCAGATTTGTTTTAAATAATGAGGGGTTTTTAATTCATGCTCATCTATTGCTTAAGTCTATTTTATGGCTATGTCTTCAGATAAAGATTAAAGCTTAAAATTGCAGCACTTGCTCCAGAACATTCATCCCAAGGTGTACTCTCAGTTCTACAGTTTCATTTCTATAAACACATCAGAGTAGAATTCCAGCTCTGCTGCCATTTTGAGGCTGTTTCACCATTTCTCTCATTTGCCTCTGCCCGTGTTGTTTTCTTTTTTGGAACATTCCCTTCCTTCAGGAGACACATAATAGCTGGGGAAAAAATATTCCTTTCCTGTCTCAGATTGCTTTTCAGGTGACCATTTTCTTCCTAAACCTCCTTATTTTCAGAAGCAGATCAACTGAGTCTTCTGGATAATTTGCATGTCTATTTATTACATTAATCATGATAATTCTTGAAAAATGCTAACTCTTGAAAGCTGTTGTAAACATAAGGCTTATTACACGTAGACTTTTTTGGCATTTTGCAAATGTTCATTTCTGATTCATGAATAAGCTTGACCTGGAGGTTATTATCCTCTTCTCAAGTAAGGGAGAGCTTAAGAAACCTGAGAAGAGAAAAGATGCCTCCTCCCTGTTCCTGATGTAGCAACCACTGATGTTGTTCCTCATCTGCAAAACACCACTAAGCACAGAACCAGATAAAGGGATTCAGAGGGTGCTAATTAGTTGCTATGTCATGATAATGGTTCAGAGTGGTAACAGATGACAGTTTGGTGGTGAACAAGCACCAAAGCAGGGACATATACATAGATATCAAAGACTATTTGAGCATCATCACATCTGATAAAATGAGTAAGTGTTCTCAGAAACTGGGTACTGGCAGGCTGGAATACTGCTGGGTGTCTTTTGACATACAAATCACTGACCATATGATGGATGGTTCTCATAGCTATGATGAGATCAGTAAGATGCCTCTCAGCTTCCCTTAGGTAACCATTACTTGACCAAATACATCTTCATGAAGCTGGGAAATAAATGCCACTTTTTGGCACTTTTTTCCTTATTTTCTTTTCTTTTTTTTTTTTTTCCCTTTTTTAAACTAGGATGTCAAGTAACAAGAATTAGAATCAGTGCTCAATCTGACAGGAAAGATGCTGGAGCTTAGTACAACCTGGTTACATCAGAAAACTATTTAAACAGAATGGACAGATATCCATGGAATTAGGTTAACATGTCCTGCAACTTCCTTGTGTAAGGATGACTTCGGTGCCCTTCTGATTTGCACGTACCAAGGCTAACAGTGGATAATGTTTCAATATTGTATGGGTTCCATCTGAACAGACAGTGCTCTGGAAGTAAAAGAAGTGTCCTGCTGTAGCTATTTATCCCAGTGTAGCTATCCCTCCTACTGTAAAGCACCTTAGTAATGCTGACACTGCTCCAGGCTGTTGACATTATGACTGAAAGGCTCCAGACTGGTTGGAAGACTTCTTCCATGAAAAGAATGATTTTGACAAAGAATACACCTGGTGTCTCTCAAAGTCCTGAGGACATTCAAATGGAGCAGAGATTAACTGTATTCCTCTTAAGTGGGAATATAGTTTGGGGGAGAGATCTATGGAATCCTTTCACCTTCATAACCCTGCTGCCATCTAATTAGGTAGATGTGTATGCAACATCTGGAGGAAGATGAAGACTGAATCATCTGCAACTTGTGGGTAGGGATATGAAAAGAGAGCCCTGTGCCAGACACTGAGACAGAGGGCAGAACAAATCAGCTATCTCCAGATTAGAAACATGCTTAACAGGTACCAGTAACAGCTTCAAATGTAAAAATGTCCCATTTACACTTTCCTCTGTTACCAAAAAGAACCCAGACTATCAACGGCCTGAAGGACCTAACTATCAGAGAGAAAGGAGAGAGCCAGTCCAGAGCA
The DNA here is from genome assembly GCA_013399225.1 of Rhipidura dahli. Lineage (NCBI taxonomy): Eukaryota > Metazoa > Chordata > Aves > Passeriformes > Rhipiduridae > Rhipidura > Rhipidura dahli. The sequence continues at coordinate 373,108 of VXAC01009470.1, forward strand.
AGACATCCCTGAAATATAGTAGGGCTCCTATGGAGCTTGCTAATTTAGGACTGGAGGAGCACCAAGAAGCCCCTCTTGGCTGTGGAATAAGCCTGACTTAGAGAAGCAAGAGAGCATGTGTGGTTCTAATCCTACATGTCAAGAAAGAAAGGCAGACAGATGCAAAACAACTAATGCATGGTCACACAGCAAAGCACTGTCGAAGAGGGATTTCATCTTCAGGTTTACACATGCCTACCTATCACAAACCCGTCTTGCTGTTTCCACCTGAACTGCCTTGCCCTGCAGAGGTAGAACAATGTTAAACTGGTGCCTTTGGATGCTGAAGGCACATAGTGTCTGCCACAGATACCAATGGTTCTGCCACTGCTGCGGGAAGTGTTAACACAAGTGGTGTTAGTGCTTCCTGTCCCTGAGCATCATTAATGCCTTTTATTGATACTATGAAGTTCTGCAACAAAAGTAATAGGATTTGTCAGGGGCCATTATAAACTGCCCCTGCTGGATAAATACATAATACATGATGGCAAAGGTCTGATGGGCCTTTAATCAATTGCCTTTCTGAGTCAAATAAATGTCACATTAGACATAAGCCATGTTGCATTCTGTGGGCGCCTCTGCTCCCCTCATCTCGCAGGCCTGACACCGCCACGGGCAGCTATGGACATGCATAGGCTCCTACTTATTTGTAGCAAATATATCAGAGCAAAACTGGAACAGCATGTTGTAAATTACAGATTTGGGACACCTTATAATGAAAGGCAAAGGAGAAGGGAAAGAAATATGGGGACACCATAGGCATGATAGGTCAGCTCAAATACATCTCCTTGGGAGCTGGCATTGTCATACCACCTTTTGCAGCCACTGGAGCAAATGTCATCTTTCTGCCCACAGGGCGGGGGGAGAAGGCACTCTGCCATTTCTTTCAGCACTGCAAAAGTAGTGGGTCAACTCTAAATGTTAAAGCCACATATTTTAGGTCTAGTATCAGGAAAAGAAAGCTTTTTCATTGTTTCAGCAAGCACGTTGAAAAAATTATGAACATCCATTTGCACTTAAGCATGCCTTTAAAGAAATTCCAACAATCAAAACACAACTCGAACACAAATTTACAGATTTGCAGGGTTAATTCATCTCCCAGATATGAAAGAGCTATTTTTCTTACAGTGCTGGTTTTTTTTTTTTTAATTCCAGGCAGCACTTTAACAGTCATCTACTTTTCTCTCTGAACAGGTAGGAGATATGAATTTAAATTGCAAAGTGGAGTTCTAAAGTAACATGAAGTCCAGGTATATTTGGACGTGGAGTTCTAAACCTAAATTTAAAAGCCCACATTGTTTTTGGCATTCATTAAATAGCTTCAGCTTGGACATCCCAAAACAGTGGCTTAAAATACCAGTGGACATTTGGAAAATTTTGGTCTGTCTTTACTTAATGATAGTAAATATTATGAAGTGGTAGTGCTATATTTCCCTTTATATTTCAACAAGAAGAGTCATTGTTTCAAAAGCACCAGATTTCACTGCCAATATGTATGAAGGAATCCCAGAAAAATGTGAGTTTTTGTTCCAAATGCGCAAAACCATCATGTGTCAGAACCTGACAAAATTAAAACTCAAATGATAACAAACAAACACTCCCAAAGGCTCCATCTCTTATTCCCCCAAAAAGGAAAAAACAAAACTTAAACCATGAAAACATCAATTCTTCCTGTTCTGGGTCTTGAAAACACAATTATCAGGATAAACATAGTATTTTCTTCAGTTAAAAAGGTCAGCGAATCACCAACCTACAGAGCAGCAGCCAAACTCAAGTGAATGCAACAAGGTGAGAAAAGAACCCTGCAGAACATCCTCCAAAGAAACTAGTAACATCTTTTCAATCCTGATACTCTTGGATGTCAATGAGAATCCAGCCCATTTAATCTTATCAGATAAGAAAAGCAGGTCAGAGAGCAGCCAGGACTGGGCAAGGAAGGGTCCCACACCACAGGATCAAACTTCAGCAAGGACAGGTTGCAGTGATAGTTGACTGTTTACTGTACTTGTTTTGCACTTGCACAGCATGGAATACTCTATATTTCATTCTGAATTAGAGCACAACAGCATAATGTCCATCAGAACATGTATATCCCCACACATGAACAGAAATCTTCCATATTGTCATCTAGAAATGCACATATAAATTCCAGATCAATCAACCACACAATGTCACTGAACTAAAATCTTGAGTCCCATAAGGTGATGCTGCATTAAAATATTTGACTGCATTTGAATAAAAATTCACTGCTGAGTCCTGTGGCCATGGGAGGTAACAAAGGCCCCAGGCTGACTTTGATGGAACTTGAAGAAAATGCAAAACTCATATCAATGAAAAGTATAAAATGTTAAAAATACTTACACAAGAGACAAGGAAAAGTTCCTTCAGAGAAAGGCCACAAACTGACTGTGAGTGATCTGAGAAGAAAAGAGAGAAAGAAAAAAGGAAATCAATTGATAATAAACACACTGAATGATACCAATGTAACAATATAAAACATGGATCAAGGAGACTTACAGATGGTGGCAATTCCCACAGAAGAGAGAAAAAAAAATGTTTTACATTCACAAACAACATAGATCTTGAAAGTTTTGAAACTATCTGACCCCAGAACTACATAGCTGAGAGAACTGGTAATGGCTGAGGAGCCTTTCAGTCCTGGGATAATTCCAAGCCAGCAGAGACTAAATATCCTCTGGTGGCTGTTCAACAGTCTCCGTGAAATAGGCTTGTGGCTCCTATGGACAAATGCTCTTATCACAAAAACATTGCCAGACTTGAATGGCATCCTTCTTAGCAGCCATGCCAGATGATACAGGACTCTGAAACAGAACTCGCCTTCTTGATCCTGACCTTCACAGAAGAGGGGTTAGGCTTATTATTAGGGCTGAGAATGCTTTCATTACAGCTGATAGCTGCACAGAAAAATTGTGTTGTCTTAGTTCCTTCTGTCAACACAGTATCTCTTGGACTTGATTGATTTGTTACCCTGAGACCCCTAAGAAAAAAAATGACTGCATGAAAGTGGAATGGCTAAAGGTTTGCAAACTTCTGGTAGACTACAGGTCTGCTATGGAGTATCTAAGCTTTATTGCCAACATATTTATTTCCATATTTATTTCCAAAACATATTAACCTGGGATGGAGCAATAAACAAAATTAATCAAAGCCTGATGCTCTGAATTGCAACAAGAAGACACAGTCCTGTTGGACACAGAAAACAAAGGCAGATGCTCCCCAAACGTTCAAAGCTACAAATCAGTCCTGTCTCCCTTTCCCTTTGCCAAGCTGAAAAAATTTGGGTAGTCAGGCCAGACAGTGCTCTCCAGAAGATTATTATCAGGGGACCAGGAGCACAGTGGAAAATGACCACGGGATTTGTGTGGTGTATTCCAGTACTTAAGACATGGCCTTCAACTTCTGTTTCCTGTCTAGTTACAGGGAGAGCTTAGCTCTGTCATCCTCCAAAGCAATTAAAAAAACTCAGAGAAATATAAACGTGAGTTGCGAGAGTGACGGAAAAGAGAGGAGTTGTCACAAGAGAGCAAGAGGGAAGGCAGGCAGAAAATCTGTTCAGAGTTGTAGCTGCTATTTGTGGGAATTATGGTTCTGGTAGAGGAGAGTGGGAGAGGAAGCATGAGTACAAATCTAGTGGTTGGTTGGCAAGGGAGGCGGAGGAAATACAGCAAAGAGCAGAGACAATCATAAAAACTGCAGGGCAGGAACCAAGATGCTTATAGTATCCTCTGGACAGGCCACCCCCAGGGGCCCTTTCAACAGCAAACTTCTCTTTAAAGCAGCTGACTGCTCCTGCATGTAAGGAAGATTTGCATGAGACAGAAGACAGGATGGATTCTGCCCAGACTGAAAAGCTGAAATGAAAATAAAACAAAAGGAAGGGCAAGGTCAAGCTGGTGGAGAGAAGGTCATTATCCTGCTTTCAGGATTCTATTATTCTAATGAACTGTAACAGGGAAGTTCTCCTGGTGGAGAAAAACTTCTTTCCTAAGCATGTACCCCTTTCCTTTTACATTTCTCCTGAAGTCTTAACCAAGGAACTCTATGGATTTATCTGTAGCAGATGATAGTGAAGGACTGTCAGGGGCTGGTAGTTGGGTAGTATTTCTTTCAGAGTTTTGGACAGATGGGACAGCGAGCTGCAAACCAGGGAAGAACCTGAGATGAGAGATGAGCTCTGAGCCTTTCCCTGTGCCTTGGAGTCCCAGAGTTAAAAAAAAAAAAAAANAAAAAAAAAGGAAAAAAAGTGGGAGGCATCCAGTATGGGAAAAAGAAACACAGAATGGAAAATTTTAGGCTGAGGTTAGAGTTTGGCTCTGTTATAAGCAACATAAAACAAGGTCTACTTAAGGGAAAGCATCAAGCAATTTTGACAACACAGATGCCAAAGAATTCTACAAATTATGGCCTGAGATTCTGGACGTGCTGAGTAATGACTTACACCAATATTACCATCAATTTTGCTTTAAGAAGTGAACAAGATTGCCTTCCCTAATTAAAACTGTAGGGTAATTTTAGACAGGCACAATATACTAGAAGCTGCAAACCAGAGTCCAGCAAAATCACCAGAACTGAAACACAGTGCTTTTTTAAATGACTGCAATTGGTCCAGACACTTGATTACCCGTCTTGTTCAAAAGAAAATATATGAAAACAAAACTTTCCCTGTAAAATACTGGAAAAACAAGATGTGTCTGAGGAAGCTGTGATTCATTCCAGGTTAGATAACTTCAGAACACGTATGCAGGAGAGAAATGGGCCAAATGCTGTTCTCACTGCCCTGTGCAATCATGCTAACTTAATTGAAATCATGAGCAGAACCTGAACCGTTAAAATGCTGGGGTGAAACTTTTTATCATATGGCACTATTGGTCACTAGAGACATTTAACCTAATTACATTAGAGTAACACACTAGATTTCCTTGAGACATAGTATTATATAACAACATAAGAAAATGAAGTTGAAGAAAGCTGAGTTTTTTCCCGAGGTCTCTATGTTATAAACAGAATAGTTACCTGTCTCTATTTATGTTGCTTGTTTTCAGCCCAGTATGGCTCTGTTTGTTGGGAGGGACAAATGGAATTCACTGATCTTTTTTTTGTATTGAATTCTTAGTGTTAATTAATCATTATTACTTGGAAGATGCTTTGGCCACTGAACAGAATAGCCAAGGGCTAATCTTAAATGTCCTTGCATCATTGTGGTCAGATTCTGTTCCCCTTCTCTTTCTTTGCTACATGAATAAATTCCATTTAACTCACAAAGACTAAGAGACAAGCAAGGTCTAAATGTTAAGGCTGTTTAGGGAACTAGTTCCCCCTGAGTTTAATGAGAATAAGGTTCCTAAACACTGAAGAATTTCTATTTATGGGGAGTTAAGATGGTGAAAACCAGTGGTATGAGTTACATGAACTAGTAATAGATTTATAAGGCTAACTACAATTTTCAAAAGTGACTGAGGTGTTCATGTTGAAGTCCATTGGAAGCCAGTAAAATTCTGGCTGTAAACCATGCTGAAATATATTACCTTTGTTAGCTTAAGCACTGCTTCATTTCAACAAAACTAACATCTTAGGTGCCAAAGTCATTTTTGCAACTGGCATTCAGTTGCTTCTTACATTTTATTCACTAAATGGCTTGAGTTAACCTGCTTCAAGTGCCTTCTCAGCAGTTAATTGGGACAGCAATTCTGCTCCATTTTTGCAAAGTGATTTAGGATCTCTCTGATGTAATGCACTACACCAAGGTGAGCAATGTTAGTCCTTTAGCTCCAGACTGGGAAGAAGCAGGCTTGAAGGACTGACAACAAATTCAGATAATCCTAAAATGACTGTTCTTGCCTCAAAGCATTTTCACCCTTTACTGATATGGAACCAGCGAGGGGCACAGCTTTATCATAAATAATGTACTTGGTGAATTGGATCTAAGATGCAGTCTTGTCTCTCCTCCCCTTCTCGGTGCACTACACCTGCTCAGTACCAAAACTAAAGCTTACTCCCAATGGAAGATAAAGAAAATAATTTACTAGAGAATTCCTCAGTTCAAAGGGGGCCAAATGGAGCCAGTGCAATGCTGGGGAGGAAAGAGCAGACTCAGCTGAAACTCAGTGGAGCCCTTTAAATGATCTGAAGGGGCAAAGAGGCTGCACTGCATCTCTGACACAGCAGAGACAGATTACAGCAGAATTAAATTGAGGATTTTAGTGGATATAATTGTTGTTTTTATATATTAATGAATAACAATAATACATGATTCTAAAGTGAATACCAGGTTTGACATTTAATCTGAGTGCTTATACCATCCATAAATGTTCATAAACGTCACAAGACCCCTACCCTTTGATTGAATTACAATCTAGTATGCAATTTAGGAAACACGGATTAATCTACATAGATTTATATTTCTGCAGGTTACACAGTTATTTGTTGATTTATACCCTTTCCCCCTAAGTGTCCTTTCCATTGAGAATCCAGGAACACACATGCAAATCTTTAATAGGAGAGCAGCTCAAAATCCAGTGACCAGCAGCAGATGGAAGCTTGGTTCAGTGAAATCTATACTAATTATCATCTGCTTTTTGAAGTCACCTCTGCTAATGGCCAGAAAAATCTTAGTCCCTGTGATATCTTCTATTACCTTCACATTACTTGTTACTACAGCCAGCAACCACCTAACATGTTTCTTGGCAATGCTGTGCAATTAAATCGCTTTTCAATCAGATTGCTGAGGAATCCAGAGATGGAAACTGTTTTAATATTAGGAGTTAATTACAAGAATGCAGAGGGAGGCAGTCAAATGTTATGTTAGCATACCAGAAATATGACAACACCTTAGCCACAGATGTCACACACAAGGTAAGGGGCCACATCAGGAAAAGCAACATGGCAATGTAGATAGGAAAATTACCTTCAAGTTCTCTTTTTTTCTTTTTTTTTTTTCCCCCTGTGATCATGCTACTTGAAGTGACTACCTCCTTTAGCAATCAAAATATCTGGAATTTCAGTGACCTGTATTAACAGGCTTCCCTGCACAAGGGTGCCGGCTTGGGGACTGATAATGACACTGGCTTGAGCAGTGTGTCACTGCACGCACATGGCCCAAAAAGCCCATCTGACAAAAAGCAGTTCAGCAGATCTTGACCCATGCAGAGGCCCAATCCTGCTCCTTCTGAAAGCAAGCAAGCCTTTGCAAAGGGTTAACAGGTCACATTCCTTTTCTTCCTCTGCATCTTCACCTCTGCGTGCCTAGCAGAAGAGGAGGCTCCACAGCCCAGCCCTTGTCCTCATGGACACATTCATTCATACAAGACTGAGGAGAAGGGCTGGCTACTCTATTTAATAAAGACAGGAAATGAACATCACTTAGTTGAGCTAGTGCTTGGAAAGGGATGAACTGAGGAGATGGTTTTACAACTGACAGCTAATTGCAGGGAGGGAGAAAGCTCATATGGGAGAGGACACTGAAAATATAGCTTGAGAGCCAGTTATATGGCCATGGATAAACCCTCAGTCAGCAATACTGGAGAAGCAAAATAAAATGATCTTTAGGAAATGACAAAGTGTTTTTCTATGGACATTAGAATTAACATATGCCTGTATACGTTGGCACACAAATACGTATTTTCATTACGTATCATGAAAGAATTTGAAAAGAAATCTATTCAGCTACAGGTGCACATGCTCTTTTTAACCAAATAAACAGCCCAATTCTGTAAAAAATGCAGTGATGACTCGACAACAATCTTGAATCAAAATTTGCTGATAATATTTCCTACACTCAAAAGACAGGGTTTGTTTAGAAGCTCTAGTCCACCAAAGACAATAGAAAAGGTAACTGTTTCTTCTCTCAAATTTGAAGACAGAATGTCTTGCTGTTTACCTTAACACATACTGTAAAGGAATTATGACACAACTCAAACTTATATTTTCTTTCACTGGTGTATTTAATGTCATTGTTAAATTTGGGCTGCAAAATGCAGTAAAAGGAGACTTTTAAGGGTTTTTTTGATAACTAAGAATGGTTACAATTTTAGCCTTGTCTTTTTCACATTGAGAAATATGTACTGGGAAAAGTAGGCTTCGAATGTGCATTACACATGCACACACACAAAAATGCTTTTATAAACCAGAAAACTTCCCGGAATGACAACTAGAAAATACAAGAGAAAAGTCTTGATGGAATATATTTTTCAGCACATGCTGCTTGCCAGGAGGGCTGGATAATATTATGTTTTGATACGACAAATTAATCCAATCCAAATTTGGACTTTCATGTGTACGTAAGCTAATTCAAAAAGACATCAAGCTGACTCATTCCACAGGTAACTCAGCCCAAAATAAGTCCTAACAGCTGTTCCCAGTGAAAACAACGAGACAGATGAAACAAGAACAGTAATCTCTTGCATCTGCAAACTGAACTCTAATTATCATCCATTGGAGGTCTCTTGCTCCCCAAGAACTTCAGTCAAGAAAAGTCTCTACACAAAGCACCTCTGAGGAAAACAACTTTAAAAGAAGAACAGGAGAGTTCTCTGGAAGCAACAGAACATTACAACTTCAGCAGCAGCTGCTTTAAGGGGCTCAGGGTGAGGGCAACACTTGCAAGACATGAAGGAGAAGAAAGGTTAAATATATTCTTGTTTTAGAATGTAAATGTAGCATTTTGAGCATGCATCTTGACTTAAAAGATGGCCTGGAATAGTACTACTTTTATCTTTCTGTGACTCTAACCACTGACTACATCTTTGAGGGATTTGTTACCCTAAGTGAAACCAGGGCATTTTGTTGGCAGGTGCTTGGCCAGCACAGCCTCACAGAGCTCAGCCCACTGGCAGAAGGAGGCTGCCCAGCACCACCTCCCAGTGCCACAGCACTGCCCTGCTCCTGCTGCTCACCACCACCCTGGAGTGCTGCACGGACAAGGAGGTCACTGCTAGGGGACTAATCCTGGGAAACAGAGTACCTGGGAAGGGATGCCACTGCCAAAATAACTCACAGCACACACTTCTAACTGCCCAAGGGGCTTGTGCTGTAGGCCAGCTTCACTGCTCTGGTGGCAGCTGCTGCCTGCTCCTGTCTGTCATCTTTCCAAGGCTCCTGATGCCCTTCTCCCTCGTTGTGGGGCTGTGTGTGCTCCCCTCAAGACACCGTGAAGGAGCAAAGATGGCACTGGAAAAATTGTGGTTGCATTGAGACTGGGTTGTTCCCACCCAGCATACAGCCTGCTCCATGTTCACTCTTGGAAAAGAGAGAAAAGAGAAGTCAGCTGTTGACCAGATGAGTTGTCTTTGTGGTCCAGAAGCAATCTGGGCACTTCCATTTCATAAAATACTTTGTGTTCGTTACTCTTGGCACTTAGAACTCAGCTTTGAAACCTGAAATAGAAGAGAACAGAAAACCTGTCTACCTAAATAGACAAGGATATATACCTAAGGGTTTTGGCTGCCTTTCAGGATCAGACCTTAAAAATTACATCTTGGCTCTGATTATACCTGTAGGTGAATTTTCTGTCCTGAGGGAGCATGGTTGAAGTGGCAGCTCACAAGTTGGATCTGTTGTCTTACACCATAGCCACATCAAATCATTCTCTCCTTATTGCAAGGTGGATAAGCAATGAAGAACGTTTGCTTCCCTGCTTGGAGGTTTACAGCCCTAGAGCACAGCCCACTTTCCCTAAACCCTCTCAAGTACTTGTCCTGAATTCTGCAGTTCCAAAACTGGACTGTACAGCATGAGAAAATACAATCAAATAATATTAAATTATTTAGGCAGATGACACTTGAGTAACCAAAATGTTAAACTGAGAAAGTAAGGTACTAAGAACTAAATGCATCTTTATTAATAATAGCAATTAGTGAAGTTACTATTAATAAGGAGATAATTGCTATAAAATCTAGTGATACATACAAATAGGCTACTAATGTGAGGAAGTGACCCTGAAAAAGTTTCTGGCTGGGAGCTTTCTATTGATAATTATTATTTGCTTTCTGGGTATTAATGTTCCTCCATCATTATCTGATAAATCTAGTGGTGTTGTGATCACTTCTCTAAATGGTGTCTTTGGATCATATATGGTCCCAAGAGCCATGACACTCCACTGTACGTAATTCATTTCCACAGTGAGACGTGCTGACTCTCCATAATATTTCTTTCATTTTAGCATCTGAATAACATCCAATTTGGGACATAAGAACTCTGATATATCATTTTCCCCTGATGGCACTGCAGAGCAGAACTAAAGGGCACTGGTTGAGTGTATGAATACTGCAATGCCTGGAGAACAGCTTGGGCTGGAGTGGGGAATGCTGCTAAGCCTGAGCTGCAAGGGGACTGGAAGGCTGTGCAGGGATGTTGCAGGGGTCTGCATCATCCACAGCTGCTGGGGGGTAAAGGGTATGAGCAGAGTTCTGGCAAACCCCAGGCTGAGGTTACACTGGACTTTAAAAATCCATCTTCCTCTCTTTGCTGAGAGCTGCATGGTTTAGGACTTGACTATGAGGGTGTTTGTTAAATCAGGAGCAAAGCGGCAGCAAGATCATTATGGAAAAGTGTGAGCATGTCAGATCCATCGCCAAAATCATTTAAAGAAACTGTCAGGATGTTTTCTTGACTGCCTATCCATAAAGAAATCACAACCTGGCTCTATGAAGACCTATAGGAAAACCCTAATCTGACAGATACCATAGACAAGCAAATCCTTGGAAGATAAGAGAGCACATGGCTTGTGCTCCATCTTTTAAAATTTTACTGCTTCGAACACGAGCTGTGTTCTTGTGAGAGTACACAACACTTGGAACAAGATGAAAAGAAGGATTTCACTTGCCTTTAAGCCCCTGCAGACACACTGAAGTCACCAGGGTCATGCAGCTGTATGCAGTGTTAAGCCCTGAGCACCTACAAAGACAGGTTAAGTATGTGTTTCTTCCAAGTTTTCCAGAGGGAGAGCAAACTGTTTTTTTCCTACAAGGCCATAGTCAATACTTTGGAATTTATCTTTCACCTTTTTCTTCTCACCTTATGCCCATTCAAATAAATCAAAACTACCTTATAAAGCTCCACTAAAATGGCTTCTGGGAAAAATACTCTCCATTTCATATTTGGTATGAGAACACCATATTCTGTAGCATTCTGATACTTCTGTGATGCGTGCCCTGAAAACTGAGTTTCAGGGCAACTTAACTTTTCATTGCTCTTTTACATGAGAATGAGTGGCTGAAGTGTCAAGAATGCAGTCTCCTATCAATGAATCTGATCCCTCTCATCACCAAACATGATGTTTTTTTTATAGGAACCTGTTCCTAATTCTAAGTTTTACTGCCAATATATCCAAACTACCTTCCCTCTTGAATCCTTGTTACATCAGTTTAACTTTGATATGCCTCCCTCCCTCACCCTCCCCACCAAGATGCTGCAGGAAGGGAGTTTAGGTTGTGCAACAGCAGAGTAGTTTAGATGGCATTTTTCACCAACTCTTCTGCCTCAACTGGAGTATCTGATAATGTAGACAGAGGATGAGACAGCGTAGTTGACTGAATCAAATCATTGCAAGATGTAATTGAAGGGAAAAGGTAAAAGAAGTCATACTGTAAGTACCTAGCACCTTCTCTAGTAGGACTTAGCTTAGAAGTGACACTCCTGTTCCAGTCCTGAACTTCCTCTCCTGAACAACCAAAACATCTCAGGCTATCTCAACCTGGTAACTTCATTTGCTGACCCAGTAAACAAGTTGGAATAGTAGTTATAACTGAATTGTGGGATATCTTTCATGAAAGTCTGAATTAGTAATAGGATTTTTCAAACTTCTCAGTTTTCTGTGACACAGTACAGCTTATTCATACCTATACAGCTCATCCAAAGAGCAACTAGCATGCCTCAAAGTCGTGGATTTCAATATACATTGTCTCAGCAGCTTTATTTGCAAAAAAACCCAAACAAATCCCTAACCAGCTGAACATCACCTTTTGCTTCATAGAAGTAATTCTCCTTATTCCCAATTTATGGAATGAAAAAAGAAAAGAAGAGAAAGCTAAACTGATCTCGAAGCTGATCAATACTAAGGCAGAACTATGAAATGAACTCACATCTTTTCATGCCCAGTTTAGAGCCTGTATCACATCAAATGAGAAGAAAAATCCTCACAGAAACCTGAACAGCCACCTGCATGCTCTGTTCTGTGAAAAAATCCCTTTGATTGCTGAAGCCAAACCAAACAGCAGACACAAAGATTTTACGTAGTCTCTTAGTGGTGAGTCATAGTTTATGCTATTTATCAGCTTTCCTGCGAAGCTAAGTGTCCATTTCACAAAGACAAAACCAAAACCAAACAACTCCAAGAACTCATCCAAACTCAGTTTTCATAGTTCACTGCATCCATTCAATTCAGAAATGTAAACCCCTCTTTAAGGGTTGGATTTGAATATAATCATTACACTATTTTCCTAGTTATCTAAAAATGCAACAATTTACCATGACCAAAAAGAGGTTTATAGGTGAGTCGGTTTAAGAAGCAGCACAATGAACTGGCTTTATAGTCTAAGAACATGTCACTTCTTTAGCTGGACCCTGTCTCATAAGTGCTTGCAGAGTTATACTCAGGGTTAGCTGGGGAGATGTGTTGGTGAGGGAGGAAAGACTCAGATCCAGTGGATACTGTACAGCATTTTCATACAAATGTGAATCAGAGAGATAAACTATGCCAATTTCTTCATAGCTGACTTGTTACAGGATATTGTTGGAGTCTTCACTAATGACTCCTTGAGGTTGGATATTACTGTGATTAGGAGTTGGGAGGATAGAGGTCTGAGACCTTTCAAAGGAAACATTTTGTTCAGAACTGTTACAAGAAAATAAAGTCAGCATTACGGTAACTTTAACAACCCAACCAGGATAATGGTCTGCTCGTGTAGACAGTGCTTTTGCTATTTAAAATTAGGGAGATAAAGTTCATGTAAGATGGGAAGCTGAGATATCCAGCTATTCAGTCTGGGAGATCAGAAAGCTGTCAGCTTGAGAAATATGAGTATCTGTGGAAATGCCCTGGACAAGGAAGGAAGGTGAAGTTATTAGCAGTTAAAAAAAACCCCAAAAACCCAAACAAAAAAAACCAAACTAAACCAAACCAAACAACAACAACAATAACAAAACCCCCAAACAAACAAGCAAACAAAAAAACCACACAAAAACCCCTCCTGCTTTAAATTTGCTTTTTGTTTGTGGCGTAGATAAATGAATTAATGAATCTGAGATGCTTCGATACTCTTAGAAGCCTACTGAGATATATTTTGGTTTTATGCTAAAGCAGGCTGTAGGCAATGCTATTCTGCACTGACAATTATCCCAGGAAGACGAGTGGCTGTGCCCATCACCAAGGTTGGCATGAAAAGTTCTACTGGCTTTACTGAGAGTGAAGTACAGAAGTAGCTCTACACCATGTTCATTTGTAGCAAAGGCAGATAAAAAGCATTCCCTGAAGACAAACACAGGTTTTGTGGGATCTGATTCCCCTCCAGGCTCCTATCTGCTTTAGCCGCAAAATTTTAGTTTCCTTATTGTCAAAAACTGACATTAAAATAACTCACTTCCTTAGAAAGTATGATGTGAGAGAATTCATTTTAAAATAAATTCATTTTAAAATAAAGCATCCTTTTCTTTCATTATCAGCTCTGTCATTTATCAGCTCCAGCTTTAATCACCAGCATCAAGCCCTTGCCAGTATGGCAGGATCAGAACCAGCAGTGTTTGCCCAAACCCCTTTAAAACCTCCAATAGTGCAAGGTATCTGGCAAAGGTACCACCAGACTGAGGTGGACCTTCACTGGAGGATTTCAAGTAAACCACGCATTTGAGGAAAACTAGAGTTTCGTCATTCAAAGCACTCAACTATTTCCATTTCAATGCAAGTAGAAAGGTAAAAAATACAGTGAAATGTCTTATGTGTTCAGAGCTTTTTAATGCACACGTATCAACAGACCAACCTACACACTTTAGGAACTAAGACCATGTCTCTATCCTAAAAGAGCCTTGAAGAAAAGTTGAGGGCTAGACCACAGAGAAGACTCATTTACTAAGAGAGCTATACAGAAAATATCTGTGTTCCCTTAAAATACATTTTCCTGGGGACAGGTCAGTGATAAGACATAACACATAACCTGAGAGATAATCACTGTTTTGTAGCTTCAAAGAAAGGGAAACCATGTGAGCAAACAACCTCCTCCATGTGCACCACACAAAAGTGATCACTGGGAAGGGTTTAATAGAATCAGCTTGTCAGAATGACGAAGCTGAAAAAGCTTTTACAGATTATGTCCATGACAAAAACTTTAGCATAATGTATATAGTGCAGAGTGGTTTTTGTCATGGCAAAAAAGGAAGGAATATCATTAATTTAGACACTAAGTGTAAGGTTCTGCTGAAAATCTCCATGGGATAAATTGCAGAAATACAGCCTTGACCAGACAAATGGAGCCAGGCAAGTCCCAGGTCTTGTTAGAAGTTATCGAAAGTGCCATTGAGTTTTTAAAGTCTGTCATCTCTGGTAGATGATAAGAAAAGGGTTGGGCTGTTTTCTTCAGATCTACAAGCATCTGGCTACAGTCTTGCTGGGGCATATACATGATTGGAATCGAAAATGAGGTCTTTTAAAAGTGCTTCTTAAAGGGACCCTATTCATACACAGTACTTTCTCCCCAAATCTTTTATGGGAAAAAAGCTCATTACGGTCACACAGACAAATGCTGTATAATCTTTCACCCTGTCCACTAGCAATGTGTTCAATCCAATTTACAGCACTTCCCGCTATTCTACTTCTGGACTCCCCACACAGCTCTCCTAAATGCATACCCAACCTGACCCACTGCCCCCCACCTGCTGCTCTTTTAATTTCAAGCTTCCCTGGAGCACTGACTGCCATTTATGCCTAATAGCAAGGTGGAGCAACTTGATTATACAACTCTGAAAAGTGAAATTTCTGAGCCTTTTTTAGACATAGAAACACCATAATTAAGATACATATTACAGTATGTTGGAATGCTCTGAGATAGGGATGAGAATGGCCTTCACTTCAGGAAATGTCATTTTGTACCCGTGACAATATATATTCATCTGAAAAACAAAACTTTCTGATTGAAGTTCCTTTAAACTCCTTCTCAGCTTGCTGACAGAGCTATCCTTTCTCTTTATATCCATGTCAGCTCTAAGGGAAGTAAGAGCTGGCAATTAGTAGAGAGAAATTTTCAAAGATTCATTTACCTGGCAAATTCATACCCTTATCTGCCTTTGGAAGTTCCACCAGTAGATTGCAATTTTTTTTTTCCCAATAAAGCCAATTTTTTTCATCTACCTTGGGCAATGCTGCTCACTAAGCACATACAATTTGCTTCAAGTACCTGACATTTGGAGCAGGGGTGCATGGGTGGCATGAAGCAGTGCAATAGACCACGTCACACAACTAATGTACAGCATTGTTTTTGCATCCTGACAACATTAATGTTAAACCTTGAGCCCCCAAACCTTGTACTCAAGTCCATGCTTAAATTCAGATGTGTGAATGTAGTGGGATCCAAGAATATAACTAAAATTCAACCTTTACTTCAGGATTCATTTAACAGAAATAGACTTAGGTACGTGTTTAAATGGTCTGCTTTGTAAAGAGAGCTGAAGTAAGAATTGGGAGGAAGAGATGAAGACATCATTGTGATTTGGATACAATCAGAATTAGAGGGGAAGAAAATGCTACTACGAAATTATAAAAGATGGTGACTTCTTTTAGAAGACAAAAAGCATTTTTGATGCAATTCCACATTTCCTGCTACTCTACAACTTCCTGGTTAGGGACACAGTTTGATTTTCTCCCAATATTTTTCCTTAAGCTAGTCCATCACCACTTGGAGAAGGTCAAGCCAACTCCTGGGCTGATTCCTTTACCTGCACAAGGGAGGTGAGAAGCATGTGCAAAAAGCCATCTCTCACAGCACTTAACCACTCACAGGGTGAGTATGTAAGCGAGCTGATAGTTCCCTACCTGAAAGTGTACAACCACATGATCTCTCAAGCCTGCTGCTTGAATGTTTGTGCAAAGCAAACACACAAGGGGTGTGACTGCAGACGGAGCAAACTCATTTAGAAAAGTAAGCGAATACTCCTGGACTTTTTGCCTGCCCGTGCATTAATGTCCACACAGTTGTTCTTTTATTAGGTGTAAGTGGCCTTTCTGGTTGGCAGTGAGAAACAGAGCATCAGGCTCATCCCAAGGATACATGCACATCTGCCAGCTTCCCTCCTCTGTCAATATGCCCATGCACAGGGTAGGAGCAGGGGTGAATCAGAAGGACTGAGCAGGACTGACAATAGGGCTTGCATCAAAGGTAGTGTTTCCCTGTCTCTCTGAAATGCAGACATTTTACAAGCCTTTCTCCCTGAAGGAATTAGGATTAGACTTCAAAGCTGCAGAACAAAACAGAGCCATACAGGCACACAATTATTGGACTAAGTCCATGGACAATGATACCAAGGGGTTTAACGTTCACGAGGTCTTTTCAGGCTATTGTAGTACCCTTTCTGTTCTGAGAGCTCTCTTGCCAGAGAAAGCCTCCAAGCCCTCTGGTAGCCACTGTATTCGCTGGCATGACAGCACCATGTGTCCCCAGCCTCACCGGTGGTATTGTATTCCCACTAGAAAGATTCACTACACATCTTTCATGTTTCTTAATAAAGGAAAGGATTACAAGGTACTAAGAGTATCAGACTTAACCCCACCAGTTCCTCTTTCACCCCAATTCTCTTCTTCCAAGCTACTTATTGCATCAACTCTAAATTAATTTATCTTAGGTAAACAGCACAGAAATATTATAAACAGAATCAACTCTTCTTCGACTTGCAACACTTTTATTTTTTTCTTTTACATTCTTTACAAATAGAAATGGGAAAAAATATATGTACATAACAGCAAATGTTCTCTCACTATTTTTCTTTTTTTTTTTTCTGTTTTTTAAACTGTTTTTATCTTATATAAACAGTGGTGATGGAACTATAAACACCATTATTCCACCTCCATGTTAATACTCTTATTATCTTGCATAAACAGAAGTGAACGAATATGTACATGACACCAATCAATCCCCAGGAAAAAAAAAGGAGAGAGAAGTTTTTATCTTTTATAAACAGCGGAGGAAGAACTTAATGAATTCAAAATGTAGTTTTCCTGTTTATATTATTATGATCCGAAAGTAGAAACCAAATGATGTATATTCAACATCGTGCAAGCAGCCAGTTATGAAATACTTTCTGCTGACTTCAAGAGTAAAAGCAGCACCAGTGAAATCTGCAGGTCCAAGGGGTTTGAAAACTGGTGGTCTGCCCTGAACCACAGAGCAGGGAATGCGTTGCCTTCTCCTATGATACTTTTCCAAAGTTCTTCAGCCCCTTCCTTGAAGGGCCACCCAAGATAAAACAGGATAGCTCAATCTCTATGATGAACCCTTAGTACTTGGTCCTTCTGGTGAGATTGCCAGATATAGGGAGGTCATTAATACAGATGGGTTTTGTGTAATGTGGACACCTGCCACTAGAAACTGGGCTCAAACCCCTAAGTCATTTCACAGAGGCCACCCAACAGCTGTTCGACAGTAATGACTTTGGGGCATGATTGACCTAGGTCAGATTTAAACATGTAACTTCAAGCTGATAGGCTCCATATGTCAGTACTAATCTCCATAACCACCCACGCCTTCTGCTTTCTTATTTTCGTGTGCGCTTTTTTCTGGCTGATCTTCTAAAGCCCATCTCCGAGCCTGAAAGATTCCTCCCTGTACCTCATACATCAGCCTTAACCAGGATGAAGTGTAGTTGCAATTTTTTCCACCTTTACCATAGTTTTCTATAGTGGATCCTCCCTTCCTTTGCTTTAGTCATGCAGAGTCTACCTCTTTCTCATCCTAAACTGTCAGCAAAGGTAGCTGGGCTTCCCACAAAGGATGAGTAGAGAAGATTCTTTTTTTTCCAGGGCCTGTCCATTTTCAAAAAAGGGGCTCCTCTCCAGGTTGATGATGCTCTTCCCTGCTGTTATCCTTTGCAAAAGCAAGATGCATTTTGTTTCAGCCAGTCTGGGTATAAACACAAGCTGGGGTCTCCTACATAGCTGGGCAAAACTGGCAGACCAGGCAGTGCAAAGCCTTGCATTTCTTTCAAATGCATTTATTCTGAGCTTCCAAGACTGAACACAACTTTAACTTGTATCCTGCTTTCCCACCCCTTGCAAAGTTGGGACCTCTGCACATGAAGGGAAGATCACTTGAAAAATTAGGACCCAATTCCGTTGTACAGATTTTAACAGGATGCATGATTTGAACCACCTGTTAAAGGGCACAAATCTCTTATATGGGTTACTGTATGTACTAAGAAGACCACAAATGAAAATGTCTGTAAAAAAATTCAGAAAAATTGAGATATTTGTGCCAATCAGGGAATGCAGATCCCCTCTGTTCTAGGAACTAGAAGAAAGAGTTTTTGCTTGGCAGCAATCTGCTTTGCTGCACCTCAGACAGTGAAAAAACCTTCCTTGAAATTATAATTGCTCAGATAATCATGAGGCACTGATCATGAATATAGAAACAGTGTTGTCCTGACTTGTTTCCCTCCTTTGTTTTCCTTGCATTCCACTTACTTTCTATATCTGTACATACTCTGAGACCCAGTTAGTGACCCTTGTTATTAGAGAAGATCCCTGAGACCCACAGCTCTAGTCAGCAGAAACTGTCAGAATTTTCCCTCCTCACAGTCGTGTTAAGTCTACATTTTGCAGTCTCTATCTAAAAAGGCTTTTTCAAGCACCAAATTAAACACACAGGGAGAAGTAAGGCCTTTCAGAGGAGGGTAGCCAGAAATAGAAGAAAAAAAACCCATATTTCACCATTTGTTTTGAAAACACCAAAAATGATTAAAACATATTATAAATGAAACCAAACTAAGAAAAAAAAAATATCTTACCATATGAACAAATTCCCTGCCAAGTTCCATTTTTAAATCAAAGCCATTTTAGGCTCATATGTCGAAGAAGAGAGTCTTAAACTAACAAACTTATGTAATGGATTTTAAAAATCTGCACAGACATGCTTAACTGAAATTGCCAAATCTGTTCGGACTACATGAGGATAGAGGAGGAGGAAAGAGAAGGACGTAAAAAGGTTTGGGATTCATTTGTGCAACTGCCCCCAAGTTGAGAGTCCCTTTGAAGTTGGTTTCAGCTTTCAGGGAGCCAAGAATGATGACTCACTCTAATTCAGCTTCTCCCCCTGCCCCCTTTCAGTACACCTCAAAATCTGGGACAAATACTCTACGGGCTTCCTTACCCATAGTAAAAATTATGAACTTACATGTAGATAGCAAAGGGAGAGAAAAGGGAAAGAGGTGAGCGAGTGGGAAGTAAAATACAAATCCACAAAGACTTTCAAACAAGAAGTAACAAAGTGTAGGGAGCTTTTGGGGTTGGCAGAAAAATGTAGAGTGTAAACCAGGACAGAAATGAATTGAGTGGTAAGCAAAACACTGCTAAGTAGCATGAACAAAAAAATGTGAATGACAATTCAATACTTGTATATCTAAGCCATCTTTTGAATAGTTCTTTTCACCTAAGAAATACCAGGTTTTGCTTTAATGAAGAGGCAATCATTGCATTCTTCTAGGCAAATATAAGAAAATATAAATCGTAAGAGAAAGGATTATTCAGCCTCTTGTGTAGCAACTGAAAATGCAAAATTGGAGTTCTCATCCTGTCAAAGACTCCCTGCTTCAAGCACTAAACATCTTCTTTCCCCCTGAAAACTATCCTGATACTCCAACCCCCTGTAACAAATTACACAACTTCTATGACTTCCCTCTGTAAAGAATTGAGATGTGAGACCTGCCTTGTACCTGTCCCTTTGAAATTCTCCAAAGCCAAGTGAAACACCCTTTGACCTACTCAGAAGTGCACCTGCTTCTCTCTTCATGCCAAATTTTGGGTGGCCAGGAAGTCCTGCTTACCCTCTCTCGGACTACTCAAGTGACCTTCCAAGTCTTCCTAAGAGTCGTTTGCATTCCTTCATCTGACATCTGCCAAGGTCAACTACTAGCAGGCTTCTTTCTTTCCCCTTCAACAGATTCCCCAACCAAATTTTGTTCCTTTAGGATTTTGGCGTTAGCAATAACAGCAAAATTACATCTGCATTGGATGACTGCATAGCCTTGCTTCCCTGGCAAGCTTTCCAGTGTTCAGACAAGACTGTGTCTGGATCCAGGTCTGAAAAGCCCTTCAAAGCCTACAGCTCATGAGGTGGTTCAGGGGCAGTGTCCTGATTTAAGCCTCTCTCTGTACTAATCTGACAAGAATGCTGTGAAGACCAAAGGGTAAAGAGTTATAATTGCTTAGTATCATAATCGTAGGAGAGCAAAGGGGGTTCTGCTGCTTTTTAAAAATTAAAAATGTGTTCAAGTTCAAGAATGCTTCTCTGTTAAATTTACACAGAAAAATAATCTCAGCTCATAATGATGAACAATGACTTAACAGGAAAAATAAATCACAGCCAGAAGGCAAGTCCCAGGATTGTGCAGTCACTAGAAGATACAAAATATATGAAAAGTTACAATGGGGCCACAATAAAATATCCACATTTGGTGGCCTAAATCACCCTCCCTGTTAACTCCTGTACAACCCAGACATCTGCAGATGTTTCTTCCAGTCACACTTCTGCAACCACAAGGCCCAAGAAACAGACTGTCAATGATGCATTCTTTACTCCACCGCCTTCCGCGAAGAGCATGGGTGTAACCTAGGGAGAATTCACCCGACTGGGACGAGGGAGTTCAGAAATCACCTCAGGAATGTCTCATTACAATGGGATTTGCAAACTGTTTATGCAGGCACATGCAGCACTCTTCTTTATATTCCTTGTTTGGATTAAGGTCCCTTCATGTGAGGCACTGAAGGTCCAGGTTCCAGGCAGCATCTCTCTCCCAGTGGCACAGAACCACTGCCTTGTGCTGCCAAGTGCATGCAAAGGGCACGATGTTTTAGGTCTCATTTCCCCCCAAAAAAGGCTGGATCAACAGTTTCTTGGAAGGTCCCAACAGTATGTGGCCATCAGCTCAGACTGAGGAAAGTCTAATCTGAGCTTAAGTATTGCTTTGTGCCCATAGCTTTAACGCTGGAATTAGCAACTGATCTTGAGGTTGGACTTCATGATCTTGGGGGTCTTTCCCAACCTCCCAAATGTGATATGCCTTCATCATCATCCCCAAAGGGAGGAGTTGTACCAGGTGAGTCTGGCCACTGATCCTGACCAAACCTTTAAAGCAAACTGGGAAAGTGGCAATCAAACAAAACACCCATGCTAAATCAGCCCGTCCTCATGGTCTTCCCATGGCAGGAAACACATGCTCTGGTAAGTTGCTATTTACTCCCCTAACCTATAAAAACTGTGCACCAGATCAAGCACCCCTGGGATTTGTTTAAAACCAAAAGAGGAAGGACATTTGAGCTATACTATACAGCAAAATATCAGCAAGAGACTGAAATATGCCTTTGTTTACACTTCCAGTTGTATAGCTGTATGAAACCTTCTATGTCGTGCAGGTAGAGGATGGCTTTTGTTTAAAAGGTCTAAGATGACAGATTCAAGAAGGTCAAATGCTCTTGGTGTGTACCAGCTTCCAATAAAGTTGTGGGTGCTCAGCACCCTATCATAATTATATGGGAAGAGTCATGCATATTCAGATTTTCAAAATTCTAAATTCTAGTTAAAAAAAAAAATGAAAGAAATAGACATTTTTGTTTAATAAATGAAATAGTAACAATAAACCAAAAGTATAACTTCCCCAGCTACAGTTCATCTTTTCTGCATGTGTAGAAGTGTCTTTCTGGGTAGAAGACCAAGGCTGTGATAGGAAAATGAGTAATTTCCAGCTGGGGCAATGTAAAAATAAAAAAAAATATAATTTGATCGAGGGACTGATATCTTTTCCTTTCTCATATCAGTATTTGCTGCCAGATATGGGAAAGCTGTGACTCAATTCTGCAAATGCTACTGAAAACATGATTGCTTGCAATAGAATGTGTAAGTACTTACTTACAACCACCTCTTTAAAAAGCAGTAGAGAAGGAAGGATGGTCTAGGGTCTAGAGAGGCTTTGCAGAATTATCACAAAATTCCACCAGCCCCATGGTGAATAGCTACTCCAGAGCAGTTAGCCCACCACAGCTATCTGGCACCACTGGCCTGACAGGTCAGTGATGAGCAACAGTGGAAAGAGAAGATCTTTCAAGCCCTTCATCCTGCCAACAACCTGCCAAACCCCAGATTTCCCCACACTTCTGCGCCCTAGAGAAAACCAAGATTATGCAAGACCTGCTTAGAACAAGCTGCTAAGAAACAGGGACACCTGGGCAGTATTCTCTGAAATCAGGGTGACTCATAGCGAATCCCAGGGCAAATAAGTTTGTGTGGACACTTCTGACCAGTTGGAGGAGAACTTGGTTTTCCACAGGGCTAAAAAAGCATGCAAAAGTTTAGCAGGAGACAATTAAAATGCATTGCCACACCACAGTGATGCTGTGTTCTTTTAATGGGCCCATTCCTTCAACAGATGTTTGAGCAGTGAGCTGCAGCCTGCTATTGCTGCACCCACAGAAAATGGACACGTGCATTGTTCAGTTTTTGGAAAGTACTCTGTGGCCTTTTAGAGTCGTGGTATAAATGCAAGCCATACCTGATCCCAGCTCCCAGCAATAACTAAGAGCCAGTGCCAACATCTATTCCAATTCTGATTTACAGCTCTTGTCAGTAGAAATACAACTGTCCTTTTCTGCCATGGGGAAGGGTGAACTGCCTTACAAAAAAATGCAAACCAGCCTGATCCTTTATCCAGAACACTGCTGAGTAACTAATCCTTTAACCATGCCAGTTTAGGAGGGAACAACAAAGGCAACAGGCATTTTCTTCTGGGAAGTGTTGCATATTTGGACTCTGAATCTTCTTCAAACTTTAAAAACGCTGATGGAATTTCTGAGCTCTTTAGTACTAAATACATACAATGAACTTTTGAAGACTTTGTTTAGACATACAATGCATTTTGCTAGGCCTATGACACTAAGTGACAAAAAATATCCTGTTCAACTCAGTTCTTAAATAACTTATAGTCCAGTTTTGAAAATAAAACTATTCAAAAGAATTCCTACCATTTTGGATACTTAGCTAAACAACTTCCTGAATTTAAGGCATAAGTACTCAGACAAAGGTGAAATGGACAGAAAATGGATAAAGAGTCTGGAGCTATCTTCAGAAAAGCTGGTCCCATCAGTCAGCTTTCCCTTGGATTTCAAGAAGCCAGCATTAAATGTGGGATTTCATTCTCTGCTTTGATACTCACTTCATTGTATGATTCAGTCATTTTCTGCCTCAGTTTTCCCTTGGCACCAGGGAATAAATTCAGTTGTAAAATAAACTGTTGTTTTAAAATGACAACATGTAACTGTCACAAGAAAAAGGCCTGGATCCCTACTACACAGCTCAAAGAGGGGAGAAGACTCAAGTTCCATCAGCCCTGAGACAGTCAATATCTGAGATAGTGAGAGCCTTAGGATAAAGGTTCTGCCTCAAGTGAGATTTCTTGCAACTTCTGTTCATATTTCTGAGAACCAGGAATCCTTTGGAAAAGGAAATCCAGATCAATATAGAAAAGAAGGGCCCTAAAGGGAGCTCACAGAAATCTTGTTTGCTGCAGCTCTCCTGCTGACCATGGAAGTTTAAATGTTTGCAGCCAAACCTTTAAAAATACTTAAACATTGTGGATGTCCCTAAAGGCCTTTTGTCCTTTCTATATCTAATAGCAAGACAGATATACTGCATTAGGTACAGAACACCAGATCAGCATTCTTGCTGAGCAGATGGAGCACAGATGGAGGATGCACCTGACCTCAATGCTAGAGCAAAAAGAATTGGTATGACTTAGAATCAGTCCCAGGCACCGGGATGTCAAATGTTGCTGCCACCCAGCTCTCTATCTACTACTGCTACAATGCTGCCTGAAATGCTCACAAAACAGATTTTGAAGTGTCATGGCTCACAGTTCAAGGTAACAAAACAAATCATAAGCAGTGATGGTTTTCTTGAAAATGTTTGGTAATAAACCAGTACAGTTCAGGGGTTGTTGCTTCAAAAGAACACCAGATGTTTGTAGGGTTGGGATAGAGCTTGGGCAGTTTGGGCAGCTAAGTTTGCTTACCACACCAGTGCAAGCTGTCTGCACTCAGGGGTCAAAATATATGGTTTTTCTACCCACCTGAAGTGAATCTCTTCCCTAGTGCCAGAGCAAAAACTGTACAGCCAGAGAAATCTGGGCTTTCTCACCCTTCTTCCTCCCTGCCTCCTCTGCAAATGGCCCCAGACTCTGGACTCATTCTCTTCACCTTTTTAGTTACTTGTATAGTCCATTTTTGCAACAATTCTTTTTAAAGTACCCTTTATAAGTTAGAGAGATGTATGTACAGGTGGGAAATGGTGGCACAGAAAAACTAAGGCTAAGGTTTGCAATGGCATTCTGATTCCTATTTCCTAGGAATTCAAACTAACTTTATCATCCACTTCATCTGCTAAGAAGAGTGGAAGCTCAATTACCTGAATATGATGCAAAAACACTAATAAGTATCTGGCCAGTAAAAGGTTCAGATTAGGTAGGCATTTTTCATTGGAATAAACAAGCTATAAAGGACACAACCCAGCTTGAGATAAATGGAAATTAGTCTGTATCCTAAACCAAAATAAAGATTACTGAACTTGAAGCTTTAAGCGGTGCTTGGACCACAATCTGCTTATTCTGAAGTGCAAGCACAGGCCTCAGTGTCATTTCCACTATCACTTTCTTGTTTTCCTCTCTCTGCACCACATACCATACGACAGAACATATCATGAAACTGAGTATCATCTGGGTGCATACAACTAGGACGACTTGAGATTTTTCCAATAGAACATATGGCCATTGGAAGATGCCGATTTATCAAACGTGAAGCACTGAAAATACAACAATTTCAATGAAATTTTGTTTCGGGAAAAAAAATTGAATGATCTGCTACAATCAAGTCAATATTGCATCTCCATATTGCACCTTCTAGAGGGTTTTTTTATTCAGATGGAATTGCACAATAGAAATTAAAAATAAAAGTAGAAGTTAGAACAAATGCAGTAAGTTTTTAATGGACTATCAATTAATTTTTTGGAGCAAAACCAGGGGCACTTATGCCAGAAAAGGAAGAAAACACACACCAACCCTCCCTCCCCCTGAACCAACCCACAGAATCCTACAGTGCTCTGAAAACCCGAAAATGAATTCTCTCTTTTCACCTCTCGTTCTGTGCACATACTAAGAGAAATAAAAATCAGTTCAGCTTTGTTATGCAAATGAGAGCAGGATACTTGGAGGTAGGTCTGTATTTCCTGCATGCCACAGAGCTGCAGTGTTTCAGACCATCTTGCAAGTGGCAAGTGGAGGAAATAACAGTGGGGAAATACTGTGGCTTACAGGAGGATCTCCTGCCTACATGTACACATATAAACTTACTGAAAACCTAGGTCTGCAATGATCTCTGCAGTGGCATCAGTGTGTCTGTGGGCTGGGACAACAAGGTCCCTTGCAGGAGGTGGTAAATGGGCTGAGGTTGCACAGTCCCTCTGACTTTTTGCCTGACACTACCAGACTGGGTCTGCAAAAAAGTCTTGTCTGAAGCACACAATCAGAGGATGAGACTGTGCCTCCTGATGCAGATTTCAGCATGTCCCAGGCTGTGAAGTGCTGCTGTGGGTCACGGCCAGCTGGGTCTGTGCTTCCCAAAGCGCCACAGCTGCGCCCATGGCTCTGTGCGGAGTTAGCACGAGGATCAAGGTAAGTATTTCCAAGCATGGAAGCATGGCAGATCCCACACAGCAATATAACCTGAGGGCAAACTCCCCTAACTAACTCTCAAACCTCCGTCCTGATAATGTGCTAAGCCTCCAGCCCTGCATTTGTCTAAGCAGTATGGCTCTCGGAGAAGAAACATTACGTTCTGCTCTGACTCCATGGGGGCAGAACCACCATTCCCACAGCAATCAGAAAATGAGAGACGTACGAGGACATAGTTCAGGCCTGAGAAAACCTTACCCTAATTGCTGATTACTAAAGTACCATAATGTGCTGGAGAAGAAAGGATTCCTGAGAACATCAGGACAGGACATTAGCAGATTAATATTAATCTCTAGAGTTCCAGATTCATTTCCTGTCCATGCTAATGTCCTTTTGATTACTGCAGAAAACAATCACACAAAAAAGTTTAATTACAAACATGAGAAGAGACTTAAAATATTAACATTTTTGAAGCTTTCAACCAAATATGTATAATTAAATGAAAACCTAGGATAATGCAATGTTAAAGTTGAGATTTTAATTGTGCAAAGCTCATGGAGTTTAGCATCAAAGTTTATCAGCACATTTAATTATACTGGGCCACATTCTGCTCTCAGTCGCATTGGCATAAACTTAGGACATTTTTACTTTAGCAAGTAAAGATTGCTATACTGTCATGCTACATCAGTGTGCATAAATGCTAGAACTTCCTCACAATGTATGCAACACACAAAGCATTACATGTGTACTAAAAGGCACATTGTAGACATGAGACAAAGCACAGTTAAATTTAATTACATTGTCTATGCAGAAGTTCAATTAAAAAAAAGAAGAAGAAAAAAAAGCACTGCCTTTTCAATAGCACAAGACTTTATCACTTGTCAAATTATTGCACATTGTCTAGGACAGCACGATGAAAAATTGTATCCCATGCCTGCAAGACAGCAGAAGTATATTCATTTCACTGTTGCACAAGCAATATCCGAATCTTCACACTGAGTTAGTATCATTGCACAACTAAAGACCTATATTCAGGAGACGGCCTGATTTTGTCTATCTAACATTGCACCGTGCAGTCAGACTTGCATCTGTGGTGCCAGCTATCCACCGGAACCACAAGGGACTGAGCTGTTGTTTTCCTGCAGAGAACAATGTGCTGAACTTCAAAAGCTTTTGCACCCATAAACAGCCCTGTTTGTGAGCTCAGTGCAGCAAACAAGTGTGCCTGCCTGCACAAAACTGCATGTGAACAAACCTCGCTTGAAGCCCGTCTAAAATCTGGTATGAAATGTCCTCATTCTCTTCTAAAAGACAACGTAATTTAAAACAGGAGAAAACAGAATAATAATGTACTTTATTGGAATAAGTAGGTCATCAAAAAATAAATGCGCCTACGTTTATTGGAACGCCTAGTCCTCATAAATGGCTTAATGGATTTTTTTCAACCTTACAGAAACATTATTCACCTCTGAGCTTAGAACAAGCTTGAGAAATTTCAGCCAAAAAGGTAATTGTTTCAGAAAGTTATAAACCACCAAAGATAGGGGGCTTGCAGTAAAAGTGCTGTCTCAACCATAACTACAATAAATACAGCTAATGAATAAATGTGGTCTGAAAAGAACAAAGAAAATATGAGAAGTGTGATGTGGCCTGCACAAAATGCAGGAAGGTCATTGAGTGAGTAAATCCCAAATGAAGGATGATCCTGTCTTCTGAAGAATTCATCTCAGCAAAAGATTGGGTGAAGGACCTCTGGACCCAAAAGGAAGACAGCTACATTTTGGAGTGAAAGAAAACCTCTCCTCATTTATTAACGGCAGTTGTCTGCAAAGCCTGCAAGCAATAATGATGCATCAGGGATTGCCTATTAGAACTCCCTACACTGGTTATGACTAGCTGAAACACTGATGAGACCCCACCTTCTTTCTCTTCCACGGCTTCCTGTGCTGAAACAGTACCAATCTGCACAAACACCGTGATATTCCTTCCAGTGGCAGCTCCTTCTGTGGTAACCCTGTGACTCAACTCCTGTCTTAGTCACCTTGAGGATCTGCAGTACAATTATGTGGACACATCACATCCCTGTGCTCTAGAACTGGACACACAGGCAGACTCAGGCACTGCTTTCCAACAACTTCATCATCTTACGACAGTCACAAGTGCCTGTTTATACACATGCATGTGCAGTCTCAAAAATCCCTTACAAAAGGCCATGATTATTTTAAATGGGATTCAAACTTCCACTGTAAATAACCAGATAGTGTGCATTCCCTAGTGCCATCTAGATACCACCAAAACTTTCCTCTACCAATCCTTCTTGAAAAATACAGTGTAGAAATCTTGGGAGAAAAGCTAATCTTACATCACTTGGATTCAAGATATGTAGACAGAAAATTACAAGAAAAGCTTCAATGTGACCACTGATTTTGCCTTGAAATCCAGCCACATCCATACTTTAGCATGACCTTTTTGGTTCAGCTGTGGAATGTGGTTCTTCAATTAAAACGTCGTTCTCCGCATCCTAAGGCGTCATTTGAGGAGGATTTGGCAACTGAGAGAGGTGTTGTTTATTCCTCAACTGCCTGGATGTTATAAACTTCTCCACCAAAATAAACTAACAAAATCAAACAAATTCCCAACTGTGATAAACTATAACAAGTTGCTCAACTTGTGAAACTCTAAGTGAAAAGGAATTAGAACTCCATTTCATGGCTGATTTTTATACTTTCCAGGTAGGGAAGTCAAGGGAGAATTTGAATGAGGAAAAGATGGCAGAGTCCTTGTATTATCTCAACCATTATTTGAAAGATGCTGTTAAGGATCCCGGACCACCATTTCTTTAGACAATTCTGCTGAACTTCCAAAATTGCAGAAAAAGGACACAAAGTACCTAACAGTATAACCCACAATTGCCTTAGTGAGTGTTGCACCAGCAAACAGTTATTTAAACATTAAAGCTTTAGTTCAGTCAAGGTCTTCCTCAAACCCTATGTGTAAGCAGCCTTTTGCAGGTGTTTTACTAGATAAAATCCCACAAATGTCTCACTTTGTAATTCACTCTGCCATACACTTTGTATAGAACACCACCTTCATCTTCATCTGAAAAACGTGCATTGCCAGTTGTCAGAGAACTAAACTAACTCTGTCAAACAAAGTCTAGGAAGAAATGTAATTCCATGCTTGTGTTGCAATTGTACTTTTCAATTAAAAGGTTCTCAAAACCTATTTTTTGCTGGTTGTAGGAGTTCTGAATTGCCATTAATCTGATTTACGGCACAGTGAACTTGGTGGGAATTTCTCTATCAGCCCAACATTTTTTTAAGTGGTCCTTCTGGAAAATATCAGTAAATAAAAAAGACACATATGAAATCATGGCATTTTATTTCATCTTCTGACTATTTCTTATAGCATGCCATCTAAAGCACTTCCAAAACACTTTCCAAATTACGAAAACTACCAAATTCTTGCAAAATGTCAAGTGCATTGGATTCCTCCTTGTGTAACTGCAAGTATTCTACTGCTATTTGACAGAGCTACTTTGCTGGAAAATCTCTGTATTTTTGCTTCAAGCACTAGAATAAGGGTATCTATGGCTTTGTGCCTTGTAGATTCCAGTTTGCCTCAGGTTTTTCTTTAGATGTTTTACGATTCAAAAACCCCAAAGAATGAGACCAGTTACCAAGAGTGACATTTCCATTTGATTTGGTTTAAAAAACTGTGTTTGAAATTTTGGAACATCAACACCCCTACAGAAATAGTTAACCATACACAGGGATAAAGCTCTTACTTTCATGAATTATTACAAACAAAGGGCTGGATATATTGCAAGTATAACTTAGCATGTTTCAACTAAGATCTAAATAATCATACTGATTTTACAACATCTAAAAATGTGGCCAGACATTCTTTTGGCTAGTCGATATGCTATTTCAACAGCTTGGTGTTCTATCATTTCCTTCTTGCTTGATACTTAGAGTCATCTTTTCTCTATCAGTGTCACTAAATGTACCACTTGGAAGCACGTAATAGTCAAAACATAGCATAAAGGAGAGCTTTTCTCTCTGCCTGGACTGGTGACGTAGGTATCTTCTTCTGAGAGGCTGTTTATCGAGCCAAAGCCATGCTGACTGTTGAATGGCTCAAGTTCACATTGCAGCTGATTTGTCTGCTCAGTATTTCAGTGTGAATGTGAAGCCCACAGCAAGCATGCCATCCTTCAAACCCATCTCATCCCTGCTCGGCAAGCACAGCACGATGACAACACTGTGGCTTTCAGCGCAGTGCTCATTGTACAGGCTATCTCTACCCTCTGAAAAGTCAGTTCAAATTTCCTATTTTTCTAGTTCCCTCTTATTCACACCCTCTTCTTAAAACTTTTGTGCTTCTTGGTGTTTTGAAAGGAGCAGACCTCACATGCTTCATATGTGACCTCACATCACTCCCTCACATGCTTCATACAGGAGCAGCCTAGAGGGCACTCACAACTCGGGTGGGCGAGCTGGCAAGCCTTGGAGGTGGCAACAAAGATCTTTAGAGAAATTTTAATAATCAAACATAACAGCAGGCAGCGACCAGAATTTTAAAAGGCACCCAGTGCTAAAGGAACAACCCTAACCTGCTAATGTACTCTTGAAAGTACCTTCAGGCAATCAGTGACATCTTTAAACATCTAAATGCTTTTGATAATCTGGCATCCAACAATTAGATCCCTCCATTGCAGAGTTCCTGGAGATGGGAAAAGTGACAACAGTATGCATGTGTTGCCAAATGCAACACACAAAACCCTGCTGTAAGGGCTGACATTTATCTCTCATCCTGAATATCAAGGTACGATTCAGAAAGGCTACACTGTCCATCATGTAATAATCCACTGTCTGGTTCTAGGTACCAGATCATCCCTGCATGCTACAGAAATAGCTGCAATCTATTTTTTTTCCTGTATGAAGTGAGGGTGTTTGTGAAGCTCCAGACATTATTTGCCCAAGGCAAAATTTCCATTTACTTCACGGGTTCAGAAACTATTGTTCGTTTACTTTAGCATTGTTCACTTGCTTTATTATAAGCATTCATTCCAGTTTCAAAATAGAGCAAATGTAAGAATTAAAAAATACGCCTAGTCAGTCAGATGTCTGGGTAGCACCAAAAATTGGGATGGCAGGCCATTCTGAATCCTTGTTTTATGGGTAAAACCATTGTTCAGGAGATTGTTTCCTTTAGCAAATGATGTTTACAATTCAAAGGATCGAACAAAAAATAAAACAAAAAAGGGACAAAGTTTAAAAAGAATGATTAGTTCAGATAAGCAAATGGTTAAACCCAGTCAGAAACTGGGGTTGCTCTCCAGTTTAATTTAATTTTGCTCTCTTACAGAGAGCTAAATACTAGCTATTCCTGGAGCATTAAGAGAGTGAAGAAAGGATTCAGGAGAGCTTTCTTCTCTGAACCTCTTTATTTATCTGACTGGGATCAGGAATAACACTGTCATTAGCACTTGCTCAGCTCAAAAGTCCTGGGTGCATCGTGCCCACTGGCATCTCCGGACTCCCAAGGGGGATGACTGTCTGTTGAAGAGCAGTGCCAGCCTCCTCCTATTCCCCCATTCCTGCTGGCACCCTGAGGCAAGCATCTGGGAGTGTATGCTGCCCCTCTCTGAAGCAGGTGCAAAGAATGGTAGTCAGCGTGTTTGCTCCCCATGAGCCTGCTGCAGGCGGACAGAAAAGCCTGGAAATCCCTCCAGTAACCCTCCCGGGGGAGAATGAGAATTTAGCCAAGTGCACTTAAGACCAAAATTGTTGCAGAAAGGAGACACATACACTTGTTAAAATCTGTCTGTAACATTCCCTCCCATCCTCCCCTTACTGTGGACCGATCTGGATTTCTAAAGAGTATAATTATGTCTTGCACAATGATTATGAGCTTTGGGAGCTCTCAGAGAAAATTTCCTCAGTGCACATGTGGCCATTGGCTGACATACCAAACACATATCACTCTATTTTTTATCCTTTTTTTTTTTAAAACTCTGCATTTTGCTGAGAGAAAGAGGCCAAAGAGAAAGGACAGACACCCAAGCCCATGGCCAGGTTCTGCACTCACTTGGCGTGTCCTGAAAGCCAAGGGGAAGAGCCATTAGAATGGGTTTTGTTTCCAAACACTCCTGCTCCTGTGTCTGCCTTCCTACTACCAACAGCAAGACATCTAATGTATCTGTACATTACCAACAGACCCTATACCAAGAATTATTGACAGATTCTTAATCCACCCCACTTATATTATATTTTCCTTAACAGCCACACGAAAGAGATTCTGTCTTCCCTAAGGCAGGTGCTCAGAATTCACTGTAAGCCCATGCAGTGACATCAAGGTTTACAATCATTGTCAAGCTACCTGGAAGCTTTATAAACACCCCACTGACTGGCAAAATGCTAACAGCAAAAATTACTATAATACACTACCCTCCTCTCTGATGGGCTGGACATGAACTTTGTCAATGGGAAATGTCTTTGTACTGAGTACAATTAATGTTTTTATTAAAAAAATCCTTCCTCAATGAGAGAAGACATTGTCCACTCATGTGAAAATGGCACCACTATTTATCACAAATGATAGAGCCAGTCAAGAATAAAAGAAATTATTTCACCTGCAAGCTGTGAAAATTTCAAGGCATGTAAAGAATAGCATCAGTAAGCTTGTACGGCTGAGGGTAATGAACATCATCTTTTCCCCATCCCAGTCACCATCTTTCCCATTTCCAAAGAGCCTCCAAAGATGAAAATGAACTTGACAATCATTCTGCAAGGCAAACTGACCCTGATTCTTCCAGTCACTTTGTAATTCACTGCAGATGGTGAGAGTGAGATGTTTACTGGCTGGCAGGTAATGAGCCTCGTTGTAGATAATAGTGATGGACGGGCAATCTCGCCTGCTGACAAGAAGGCAACTCAACATCGGCACATGGCATTCATCCATGACTTCATGGAAAAGAAGAGCTGTGACAATGTACACAGGTTATGAGCTACCCTCCCCTGTTAATGTCAGCATGCAGCCACACTTAAACCTCTCCAGTTCACATTTAAGTAGCATAGAATTGATCCTGATTGTCCAGCAAAGTGGAACAGCCAGATTTGTGACCCAATGTTTACTCTTCTGTAAGAAGAAACTTGATCTGTTTAAACATCTAGATATTCCCTCTTCCCAGGTAATGCCATTCATCACAGTTGTCAGTGCTTCTTTAAAAGAGAAATGACCCTCAGGCATAGTATAAAATTCTGTGGAAGAGCTATGCACACCTTTGCCAAAAGAACAAAAAGCTCGGCTTTTTGGGCTTTTTTTTTTGCAGTGGGCTTGTATACACTTAGTGAAAGGCCTACACACACTGAATTATAAATCAGTATTTCCATTTCCCCACCCCCATATAAAGCAATTCGTATTAAGACCTACACACTGCCTTGGTTTTTTTTAATCTCAGACATAAGGGTAGTGGATTTGGACAAGCTCAGCCATTTGATGAGATATACTTAAGCAGCTGGTTCCAAGGGAAAATCAGAGTAATTCAGAAATGCAACAGAAGATAACAGAAAAGCTCTAACTCCATTTCTCCTCTCCTTGTAACTTTATGAAGTAAAAATAAAAAATCATACATAACCAAATCCCACTGATTTCTTTTGTTTCACCAGGATATACTCCTCCTGAAGAAAGTGGGTATGGTTAATATTCATAAAATATATGTTTTAAAAATGCCTTTTTTTCCCCTACGCATATATGTAAACATACACACATTTAAACACAGATATTGTTATTCCACAGATGGACACTTAGTCTTGGTTTTCATTTTCTGAATGGAACCTCCTTTCCCTCCTTCCCTGGTGAAATCTGATCATTTGTACTGTACCCAGGCTTCAAGATGTGATAAACGATCCCAGTGCTATGCAAGTTTCATCCAAAACCTGTCTCTTCATAGATTCACTACACATATTCTTTCTACTTTAAAGACTCATGTGATCATCGCTTTGATCCGTTCTCCCTCAGCTCTATTAGGGGCACCATCTCTTCAGGGCTTGCAGCTTATAAAAAGACCACCATATTTTGATATGCCTTTGATGTTGTCTTCCAAAGTATCTTTGATTTTTAAGTTCTGTTCAACTCTTTCACCATTAACCTTGATTTCACTTAGGAATTAATAGATCTATAGTTTTATTGGAAGGCTAATTTAGAAATTCTGTTTTCTCTGGCATGGTTTTTCCCCTTTTAGCTGGAAAGGTGGGTGAAACAGTACTAAGAAACTGATCAGTGCTTTTAAAAAAAAAAGAAACTAAAGAGATAAGCTAATACATTTCTTGAGTTTCGAGTTGCACTTTTTGAGCAAGTCTCTTACTGAATCATTAAGCTGCCAGCAAATGAAGTGGTTCTGCAGGATGATAATGAGCCACACAGACCCTTCACATGGCCACTGGTGACTGAGAGCTGTTACTAATGGATGACTACTTAGTAGGACTGTGGTCTCAGTCCTGTGCTTGAAGACTGTCTCCCCACACAGGACACTTGCATTTCTCCTTCTTTTGACACTCAGCAAAGATGCTGAAACCTTAGAGGCCAAAGGAACCATATAATTTGAAGCAAACTAAACACAGAGCAGCAAAACACATTCTCAAGAGGAGAAACTGGCACTGTCTTTCAAGTCTCTTTAGTATGTATTTTCAATTTTTAGCTTATGATAGTTGAGATTTATTCCCCCTCCTCAGGCACCACTAAGTGTGACTGAAGATTCATTTTTGCTGGTATAAAGAGACAGATGAAGGCTAAAACCAGGTCAGCCATATACCCGTGCACGCTCCCCCCACCCCCAGATTTATTTATACACCCTGACTACGTTCAGGTGACATTCAGATACATTTCAGGTTCTTGAAAAAAAAAACCAGCTTCCATAGAAGGAGCTCTACATCTCAGCGTGCCTTCCCTTCATTTAAAACTACCCTGCTTTTCCTCCATGACACTATTTATCTCCTATTCTTCTGAGGAACAATTAGTAGACTTTACCCGCTCTCCTAAGTTAAACAGAACTGCTTCTGATGAAGACAAACTCATGAAGTCCTCGCAGCAGCTGGCATGGGCAAACCCATCCTTTTCAGTAACTGCATGGGGCCATCACTGCAGCCTGTTGCCTTTGCTAAGGCACCGCCACGCAGTTTAAGGGTTCCTTCCCAAGAGCACTCGTAACGCTGCCACAATCATCATTCCGGGCTAACACTCTAACACCTAACCCTTGGGACACCCGGAGCTTCTGATAAGACACTGCGATGAGAGAATCCAAATGCAGCTCATCAGATCCGTGGCCCTTCCCGTGATCCTTCCTATCACTCATCGCACTTGCTGTCTCAAGCATCCTTGGCACAGAAGCACAGGCTGGGCGCTTCACGACCTGCTCACAGCACTTCTCACCCTCCACCACTTAAGTGCACAGTCTCACGTCATAGCAAGAGAGCCCCACCCTGGGCTCTCCACGTAGCCCCGTGGCCCGGCACAGTTCCAACTGTATCACGCCTTTCCGAGAATCTTAGCCCCGCTGGAAAGCATTCAGCATTGAGAGGACCCATCTTTATGCTGATAACACTAAAATATAAAATAATGCCAACAGCTGGTGCTACAAATGGCTTTTAAAAACGATGTTCATTCACTAAAATTCCTCTTGCTACTTTTGACATGAAACACGCAGTCTCTAATTATTCTGATCAAGACGGTGAAATACAAAAACAAACTTTAATTGTGTTTAACAGATATTTAATCAGGACTCACTGAACTACAGATTAAAGCTGAAATTCATAAACCATAATTACCCAATTGTCGCAAGCTTTTTGGTCCACATTCTGCTTCCGTCTGGGCGTCTGGCACTTTGCCCCGAATTTCTTTTAGTGTCTTCTCAGTTTCATTGCTGTTCATGTTTTCCAGCAGAGATTTAGCACAGATTATAAAATATCTGTTCTTGGCAACTTTATTAGTTGTTTTTATCTTAAAAAGATTATACCCCACCTATCCCCATTCTGGGGCTGAATGAACAAGCATATACCATGGGTTATTTCTCATTGTGAGCTGTCCTTCCCAGCTGCCAGGGTGATCACCTGTCCTACTCTGGTCCTGATTCCCTGACCACGGTCCTGCCACCAGAGCATCATGTGGACATGGCTTTGAGTGTGCCCTGCAACATAACTATCATGAATTACTCCGTCCTTTCTCCAGACACAGGACTGGGTGCAACATGGTTTCCTGCTTTGGTAGAGGCTTTTTTATGCACTTGATGCTCTGTATTTATATTTAAGAGGACATGATAAAAGAAATACACTTCCCATGGGAAGCAGGGGGTGGTAATGTATACACCAACCACCAGTTCCTCAGGGATGTAACTGCACATCTCTGTTCAGACTGCCTCCCAAGCAAGTGACAGATTGTCCTTTAGCACCAAGAGAATGATTGTGCCAGAGAAGCCTGGCTGTTGACAGCACTTTTCTGGGGACATCCATACACTGTGTGCCGCTCATGTCAGTACTCCAAAGGCAAGGATTCCCTCCCCAGGAAGCATTCTCAGGACCTTGCAAGGGAAGATTATGTGGCCTTTCAGACACAGGAGAAACAGCTTAAGAAACTAAGGGTCAAGGAGGTGAAAACAAAGACACTTCACCTTATCAGAAGGGGGAAGGAGGTTTCACACACCCAGCCTGCTCTGTTGTGGGGAAACACAGGACTGCTGTCAGGCTTAACGCCTCAGAAATTTGTGCCATGAGACCAAATTGAGTGAGATATGGAGAAGATAACAGTGTGGAAGATGGGATCTCAGCTCTCTGCTAAGATACAAAAAAGAGTGAGTCTGATTAAAAACCAGGATGGCCTTCTATGTGTATCTGCTTTGCTTTTTCTCTTAATAGCTGGAGTGGTCTTGAAGAATTCCTAGTCTGGGTGAAGAGATATGGAACCACACAGAAGTTCTGGAAGAGGTATTAGGCCTTCATGGCCATTCATAAAGTTCAAACAATTTCCTGACACTAAGTATGAGAATGCAGGCTAAACCTTTACCTTCCTTTGGACCTGTTTTCAGCCAATGTGCAAAACATATGTGTATTTTTTTTTCTCTTTTGCATCTTCCAGACATTCTTTATCATCAAAAATAGTATTTCAGACATTTATTTCTATCATGGTCATTATGCCCTATCTCCAATTTTACTTCTTTTGAAGAGACAGGCACTGAACCTTCACATACCAGTCACATACCTTCTTCATCAGCTCCTTCAGAGCAAGTCTTAAACAAGAAGCAGCCTACCACCTCAGTAGTGACTGCTGCACATATATCAAGCTGCTTTTCTGTTTGTTTGCTTCTGAAACTTCCTCTAAGCTTTCAGGACTTGATGGTCTCTGCAAGAACCCATATCTCACATTTCACAG
Source organism: Rhipidura dahli (assembly GCA_013399225.1). Lineage (NCBI taxonomy): Eukaryota > Metazoa > Chordata > Aves > Passeriformes > Rhipiduridae > Rhipidura > Rhipidura dahli. The sequence continues at coordinate 410,497 of VXAC01009470.1, forward strand.
CAGTCAGACACCAGCATGTGAACACAGAGAGACAGGGAGAAGTATGTTATTTCTTTTGTTTCTTTTCCTGCAGAAGAGAGATTTGATTCTTTCTGTCAGCCACACAGCCTGAAGTCCAGTCACAGCTCAGTCTGTCCAGCCTATGCAGAAGTCTGACAAGAACACAGGGTGCTTGATGACTTGCCATACATTGCAAGCCTGATTTTTCACAGTCAAATTGTTTTCCAGTTTGGCACAGTTGTTTGTCCAAGGGTTTCAAGCTTCATATTTAAACAGTGATAAAGAAATTGCTATCCAGTGTTAGTGTCATTCTTCATTCAGACTGTTCCTCTGAAAACAGCCTACAGCCTTTGAGATGCAAAATGTATTGTTTTAATGTAGTCAAGGTCCCTGCTTGCAACATTGCTAAATCTATTTAGCAGATTCTTCCTGCTATAATCTGTCCCCAGACCTGAAGAAGCTCAGTGATTTTAAGTGTTTTAAGCTAATGATAATGGTTAGTGCTGAGAACAGATGTACCTGGCTGTGGTGTGATCTATTCTATTAGGCTGTTAGGAGCTGTGTATTCATATTGACTTAACATTTTATGTCTATTTTCAAGGTGTGATGGCTGCATGGGGTGCAGTCTGGGTTTTTTGCCCTCACATTGTCTGTCTGTGCTTTTGATACACGGAGACTGCACGGAGAGATGAAGAATGTTCCTGTTTGTTCTGATGCCTTCCCAAGATTTTATATGTCCATTCTTGCTGTCCACTGGCACGACTGTGGGAAGCAATAATGTATACCTGTATTCACATCAGATCATAACCCAGGAAATGGTTGCACAGATTAGATGTGCATGCAGAGAGTTTGATGACTATGCTATGTATTACAGAAGTTTACCCTCCTTGGTGTGAAGGTGCTGTGCATGACTGAATTCCCTGTAACTGGTGGTTGCACTGAGAACATGCCAAGTAGAAGCTGTGTTACTATTCTTCCCTACCCATAACACAACAGAGTGTAAAACTCCTCAGTTGTGTCAATAAATGGTGCTTCACTTCCCTTCAGCACAATGAAGTGAAATTTCTGCTGAGAATGATTTTCTTGATCATACTGGAAGCTTGGTCTTGCCATTCACAAACATCTGCTATTGCCACCCTCTGGGGACAATGCACTGTTGGGGGCTGTGATGTAGAGGAGGTCTTGTATCTTAAGATCTCACCACAGTCTTCTGACAAATAAGCAAACCCTTCCTACTTATGTGAGCCCTGATCTGCTAGCGGGAGTTACAGTTCAGCTCTTGCAGAATAAATGCAACCTTAACTCTTCCACATTACCATTGTGCAACAGGAGACAGGTCTGCTGAACATGAATGCAGCCTCCTTGAACAAATCTCATGCCACCTCTTCCCTGTGAGAATCCAAAAGCAGACACAAATGGGAACACACATGGGGCTCTGGCAGAGGCCCCATCTCCACACTGACTAAATGAATGGAACTTTTAAAGGAAGATCCAGCAAGGTTAAAATCCAAAATCATTTAAACAAACATAATCATGGACAGGTTGAGAGATATGCAAACCCATGACAAGACACAAGATCTCAAGAGACATTTAAATTACTGTCCTGATCTGTAAAGATTAACTGAGGGTGCCAAAGAGCAGCTCTGGACCAGCACATCACCAGCTCAAGTTCTGAACAACACTTTGAGCAGTTCTTGTGCTACAGGGCAGTGCAGTGATGTGCTGCAGTGCCAGCAACAAGAGGTTAAAAGATTAAATTCAGAAGCCTAATTTTCTCTGATAGTTTGGCCAGCTAGACTAAAGCAAAGCCCAACTAAATGACAGGCACTATAAGCTTAATTCTATAGCTTCATGCCTCTCAATCAAAGAATGACACCAGTATCATAAACTCAGTTTTCATTTCAGTACAAGGAACAGTTACTCATGTAACTGATACACATTCTCTCCAATGCCTAAACCATGTTTGGGGCTCTTTGCCTCTTTGAAAATAGGAATGCATTCTTATGAAAATATTACAAGCTAAATACCTAGGACATTGCTTTATAAAGCAGGCAACTTTACTATGAAAAGAAAGAACATAATCTAATTCCAACCTTTGAGGTTCTGCCTATACATTAATTTCACTTTTTTTTTCCTCATTACCCCATTTCCCTACTAAGTCCAACCACCACAGAAGTCAATTTTCCCTGCATTACCCCTCAGAACATGTTCTATAAACATCCTCCCTTTTCCCAAACCCCTTTTTCCCCTGACAGGACTTTATACAGATGTATAGGGAAAAATGCCTAGCATCTGACATTTAATAAGGATCTCAAAGAGAATACACACAAAGTGCATTAAGATTTTCTCTCTGGTACTCAAAAGGAGGTGAATGCTGTTAGCCCACTGCTAGGGGACTGGTCCATATGTGAAACTGGGATCTCTGTTTCTGCAGCCAGTACAGCCAATTCTCTCTTACATTTTACATCCCAGCTAATAAAGTTCATATTTTTGGTCTGGGAAGAAAACATCTTTGCTGGAAGTCATGATTGTGGAATTGGGTATTCCTCAATAAAAAACCAAAACAACTTAAGTGGCAGTAATCTGGGATCTCTCACACTGGGACACGACACTGTACCAGCTATGCTTGGCTCACATTTTTAAGACATGTTTCTCAGCTATGATGCTGAGAAATTTCTATGGGTTTGGTTTAAAGTGCAAATTGCTGCTGATAGAATTCGAACTGAAGTTCATGATGCCAAATACCATATGGGAGGCTCTAGAAATGCTTCCTTACCTTCCATCACCTTAGTGGTCCTACTCATCTCCCATTTATTTCTGGTATGCACACATTACCTAACACATGTATTAGACAGTGGGTCTTTGCACGAGGCAGCTGGGACTCAGCCAACAGTGCCTTTTAAACTTCAAGCAGTAATGGTGACTAGAAACTGAAAAATCCATGAGCATAACCTCTCAGGCAAAGAGAACAGCCCTGCAGGACCACTCTGGGCAAGGGGCAGCATGGGGGCATTTTGGGTAAACCAGCAGCTAAAGGGACATGCAGGGACAGTGGCAGAGGAGCAAGGAGTTTGGGGGTGCTGCTGAATGACCAGAGGCCTCAAGGCAAAATCAAAAGACTCAAAGAAACCCCTTGCTACACCTCCCAGCACAGAGCCCCCACAAGGCAGTGATTTCACCAGCACACACAGGCAAAGGACTAAAATTTCTTCTCCCCACAAGGAGTGCAGCCCACAGAGGAGGAGTGAGGAGCACGAGGTGCAACAAGGGCAACAGAAGAGACATGAGACAGACAACTGTTTTCTACCCCAAAGTCTAACATGAGAGGGAAAACACTGAGCTCCTTTAAACATCACTAGGCATGAGTTCTCTCCAGCAGGCAGTGAGGCCAGAGCTCCTCGCACACCGACGGGGCAAGCGGCAAAGCCGGCTCTGCAGCCAGCTGAGCAGGGCATGGTCACAATCAACAGATACATTCTCTGTGCCAGGTAAGGTGTGCCATGGCTTGCAAGACACCTGAACATCTGCCTTTTCCCACTTTGGGCAGCAGTTGTGCCTATTAGCACACTGATGGCAACTCATGGCCCAGAACTAAACCAAACAGGACTGACTCCACGACAGGGAAGGGACCAGGAGCCTTGGGACAATGGTGCTACAGCCACAGGGTAGGACAGGGGGGAGGAGGCCATTCTGTTAACCAAACAGGAATTGTTTGTGTGACCAAAACCGAAAAATGTGAAGATGTCAAAAGCCTATTTTGACTTAAGAGAGAAAGGAAAGCATTCATTTAATTTCTAATAACAGTCTTTATTCTTGTACCAAACTTTATAAACTGACCAGAGTTCACTTGTAATCTGTTTGACAACCCAACACTCTGAAGAAACTTCTTATAAGGGAGGAGAAAATCCCTAATTATTAAAAATAACCCTAGGCTGTGCTTTCAGGTTTTGGTTTGAATCCAGTACCCGCAAGAGAAACCTTTCAACAGAAGGCACCAAGGAATTCTCATGGAATAGCTACAGGATCAGGACACATATTTCCAGTAAAAGCTGGCCTTTCTTTCCCCTCCTTCCAATCCCCTTATTCCCAAAAGATACCAAGAAAACACAAGATTGTTGGGATTTCTATAAGAAGATTTGGCAGGTTTTTCATATTTGTTTAGACTGTAAGATATAATTTGAATTTGGGTCTTGCCTCTTTCTCTCTCTGAGAAGAAGAATGAGTTATTTGTTCTCTGAATAAGTATTTGTTATTAGTGGATCAGACATGGATAAGGTATATTATTACAACCATGTTTGTTAGGTATGATTTACATTGTTTGCTGCATATCATCTTAGGCTGTCTTTAATTTTGTTATACTTTAGAGGGTTTTTGTTTGGGTTTATGCATTTAGTCACAGTTGGTTGTGTTTTGAACTTTGAAAAAAATTAATACAAAGGAAATTAAAAAAAGAAAAAGAAAATATTTTCAAAATGATGTGGAAATCAAATCTATCCCTGAGTAATTTGATTTGTAGGAAATGGAGAGCAAAGCATTACAAAGCATTACAAACAGAATGCCTTGAAGTGCATCATAATTACTTACATGTGCAAATACATTGTCTAGGTTTAGGAATTCAGTTAATAATAGTCATAATAATTCCATGTCCTTACACCAGGTCTTTCATCCATGGTTCTCCAGGTTTGTGTAAGCACTCATTAACTAATGCCTGCGTACCTGTATGCACTCTGCTGCCCTTATGGATGGAGAAAAAAGGGAAATAGGGGCAAAAACTCTCCACGGTCAAGGACAAACTATGACTTGCTCTCCTGGTGGGAGACTACTGCAGATGATTGTCTTCTAACTACAGGTGGATCAGAGGTGCAGAAATCTGTAGCTTCTCTGACATTTCTACAACTTCATGGCTCTGTAAGAATGAAGGAGTTTAACAAATGTACATCTTATACCTTCTGTTTCACAAAATGTAAAGGTTGAAAATTGACATAAATCAGATCCATGTTCCATCTTTGGTGGAAGACTGGTATATACAAAAACATACTGATGTTTGTATCAAAGCAGAAAGATTAACAAATTTGCCTTGTTTGGAGCTGTTTACCCATTCAAATGGTTTTCAGACCAGGCATCCTTTGTGGAAATCTGGGCTGAATGTGGAAGGAATCTGAAGAAGGGTACCCTAAAAAGTTCAGTTACTATAAAAAGTCCCAAACACCAATTTCATGCTTGTAGATTATTCTCACATTGATCTCTTACGTTTTAAGAGACCTGAAACGCTTAACAAAAATCTGAGCATGCCATATTATCCAAAATCTTTTCCACAATTCCAGGCTGTGAAGAAATGTTGGATTTTATACTCCTCTGCTGTTTATTCCATGCCACTTCCTACGTGTACACCTACATTGCTCTCTCTCACAATTCATGAGAGGAACCCATGGTTTCTGCAGCCCAGGCCTTTAACACTCCATCCTTATTTTACCAGAATAAATGTTTTCATGCTTCACTAGACGACCAAAATCCAAGACTGCTAAATATTTCAGCTGTTTCATTTAGCCATGCAATAATTCTAATGCTCTGAACTAGTACCTGCTGAAATAGCAATAAATTACTGACCCACACAGATGCACAACTGCCTGTTCCAGGGGTTTGACATTCACACATCCCATTTTCTCCTAGTCCACATTTCTGTGCTCCCTGTGGCTGCAACACCAAAGTGTCTCTCCATACATTTTTATTACCTGTTATGCTGTACACTAATAAAAATACTGGATATTATTTATTTGTCTGGCTGACTGACAAAGCCAGGCATCAAAGCATCATTCCAGTGTCACATACTTCAACGCTCTAATCTTTCAGAACTTGTAAAGCAATCTCTTACGGCGCTTTGTGGGCTGTGAGATCACCCTGACAAACTGTGATAATGTTGGCAATCTCCAAATGGGTGTTCATTTGCAATCTTACTACAGAGGAATTGCTATGTTTCCAAATTTGAGGGCTTGATATAATCTGTCTTTACAAAGCTATCAGGGTCTGTCATAAGGCTGTCTGTGACCCAGGGATTTTATGGGGTCAATATCTATCCCCAGTGAAACTTCACTGCAAACAGTGGAATTACCTAGAGCATGACTTTCTCTATCTATTTGCTTTCTTTCTCTTTATTTAAAATACCCCTTCTTTGTACTATATGTTTTGAAGTGCAAACAGCACCTACTAATAACATCTGAGCCAGGTAGGGGAGACTGCTCCTCCAAATCATGGCCTGTTCCTTACAGTTCATGCCAAACCCTCTGCTCGCCTCATCACACTGAGTGACTAAGAAACAATGCAAATGTCAGGTCAAGCTACAGAGCTATTGCCATCATCTCTTCCCTTCCGTATGCTCCCAGCACTGGCAGTCTCTGGGCTGCAGTCCACAGGATATCCACAATTATGGCCCAGATTGAGGGAGGGGTAGAAAAACGATGGTACTCTGCCAATTATGTCAGAACCTAAACTTGATCCATTTTAAAACTGAAGCTGGGGACTGTGGGATAGCACTGTGTTTGCTATAATTTGTGTAAGGAAAAGAAAATAACTTATCATGTCCAAAAAAAAAAAAAAAAAAAAAAAAAAAAAAAAAAACTGTAAAAATAAAAAAAAAAAAAAAAAAAAAAAAGAAAAAGAAAAAAGGCAGAGTTAGTACAGACCTATCACAAATATTTTATATTTACCTCTGAACCTTATATTTAATTACAGACAATGCCTTCTGGACACAGAAGGAAGATTTTAAAAATGCTGTAAGACTGTTAAGCACCTCAAGAAAAAGCGAGACAGGGAGTGTCAGGCTTCACTATATTCATGAGGGCCACACAACTGCTAGTGAAGTAATTCTGTTTTGAAATGACTTAGGATTCCTTTAGAAAAGCCAGAAACACATGATGGAAATAGAAGACTAAAAAAAGTGCATCCAGTGTTTCAAAATACTCTCCCTGCACAACACCCTTTCCCTGCTATCATCTCCTGAGGCAAATTTCCCAGGCAGTTCCTCACACTTAGGGAAAGATCCTCCCCAGATCCAGCACAGGGTGGGGGTGAGCAGCTGGAACCTGGCCATGGTCGGGTCAAAAAGCCCATGCCAGGCAGAGGCTCTGGGGCACAAGCTGAAATTTAAACACTGCCTTGGAACTCTCTGCTGAACTGATGTTGGGAGGTTTTGCTATGTTGACTATGGCTTTACAAACAAGCTCTTTTCCTTGGATTATTCCACCTAATCAGAACAAAAGTTGCTAAAGATGCACCATACTTTGTTTTATTGCCACTTAAGCTATTTTCTGTATTTAATTCTTTGTGAAAAGGGAAGTCGGCGTCACTATTCAACCTTAGTATTATAAGGACCTAGCTGCAATGCCACTGGAAAATTTTGGAATCCAAGTAAATTCCAAACTTGTATTTTGGCCTGAATTTACAGCAAACTTGCTCCTGCTCTCAAAACGCCTATTGCTTTCACCAGGATCAGCAATTATCCCTCGTGCCTCCTTAATCTTTCAGGAAAGAATGCACAGCCTTGGAAGCCCAAGGTAAATGTTTTAATGTGTGTGCTATCTTGCTGAAGTCAGTAGGTTCCATGGATATTAAGAAAAGGTTGCAGGAAAAGATAGTACAAAGATCCAAGGGCTGCAAAAGGTTAAGCAGCTTCACTAATAAAAACATTGCAGCTGGGACAGCCCTGAACAGAGCAATGCAACTGGTATGTGCTTTTCCTTCCTAAAAATCCTGACTTGAGAGTTCATGTTTTTATTTTACAGTAAGCGGAAAACTGTTGAGTGGACTTTTATACTAGTTATTATTTGACTCTTTTCTATAAAATCCTATTTCTAAAGACAAAAAAGACAAAGCAAAGAGCCCCTACCTCTCTGCTAGTGCCACTTCAGAAGGTTTTTGCTAGCCACAGCTGAATGTCAGCAATGTTTCTCCTTTTTAATTTCCACGTTCTTAGTATTTTCAATGCTGACAACAAAATTTTCCGAAAAATAAAGAAAACAGACTGTCACTGGTAGATCAGTATTTATAGATGGAAAGCATACAGAAATGTATTAAATTTACCCTAAACAAGGGGCTTATACCATGACAGCAACTTTAATTGTAATTCATTTGTCTTATAAATTACATCCCTGAGGATATCCCTGAAAATTAATTAGGTCAGAGAGGGAAGGAAAACAAGTTGAAAACTTCTAAAAACTCCAGGAAACTAAGTTTTAAACACAGCAGTATCAAAATTCTCACTATAAAGTTCTTCCCTCCTCTTCCCCTATTCTTTTTTCAAGGAGACCAAGATCCTCATATTGAGAATCATTTTGGCCCACCAAGGTCAAGGAAACCATATAGATTCCAGTACAGAACATTTCTGAAACTGAAGATTTTGCAAGCCACTCTGCCTTTCCAAACTGCAAACTCTCTGGAAGAATTCTGAAATATAATTTAGTAAAGACATTCATTGTGCTAATGTGGCTTTAAACACAAAGCTACAGTCACAAGATGTGGACATGATACATTCATCACACAACAGAGAAAAATAAAGGAGAGGAAGGCAGAAGGGAACAATAAGAATTTTAGACAAATTTTAATACCAGCCAAACTCATCCTCAAATCAAAACTCTGAAGGTTTGCCTGTTCATTAGTTTCTCTAGAGTTCAGGAAAAAAAGGAATTTTCCCATGTACTTTCCTGTAGCTTCCTGTCTTAGTGCAAGAAACAGCATCTAGGTTTTTTCACTCTTCTCAACACAGTTTACTGGATTGAAAGTGATGATACACATATACAAAATCCAAGACATTTTCCGATTCCCTTTGTAACATAGATCAAATTTTGTACTTCCTGATGCCTGTGCCACCCTCTGGGACAAAGGGAAGAATAGAAAGACAACAAAATGCAGGGAAGTAACTGAGTTGATGGTGCTTTATCACTGAAACTTTAACAGACTGCACCAATGGATAACTCCACAGTACAGATTTCACCTGGATCATGTGAGGGCACGAGATGCCATTTCTGCCAGCCCTTGCATGTGTTAATGTTAGCAGCAAGGAACAAAAGGTATCAGATAAGGCACAGAGCTTGCTGGTAAAAGTCAACACATCAAAATATATTTTAAAAACTGCATCAGAGAATTTATAATGGATCCGTGCTTTGCATTTTGAGGTGACAGAGTTCTCGATCTGGTAGAAAGTTCCCAAAGCTCAATTTACTACATTGTCAAAATATAGCCTGAGGGGACAATCTGACTTACAGCATCTTTATGACTGGTGATGAAAGAACCTCGCTTGGCTTTTAGATCCCAAGTTTGGCTCAAGATAGTGCAGTAGAGAACAGAACATCTTCTGTTTTATGCTGGGTGTTCACAGTGTTCCTCTTCAGCACAGAATTAGGTTTTACTCTATAGAATTCTCACACAGCTCGCTGATGGGTTAGAATTCACGCCTTCAGATTTTGGGGATATACTTCACACCCTGCATTGTTACTGCTACTAAAGATACAGATTACACTGTCCTCATGTCATTGTAGCATCTGTAATGGAAAACTTTAGAAAATTCAGGGAAAAACTGCATCTTTTACAAGGCCACAGCATGTCTTATTCAGCCTTGGAGAGACTTCAGAGCACGGTGACCGCATTAATTGGACATTATATGGACAGCCAAGTAAAGCTCAGTTACTGTGCAGATTTTACTGCTCTTTGTCATGTTTCTTCAGAACACATTCCATGTTTTAACCAGTCATCTATACATATGAAAGCATTTCACAACACTGGACAATGCTACAGATCCACAGGAAATAATTGTTTCACAAACATGAAGCAATCTGCACAAATATAAATAGCGTGGCCCAAATCTGCTCTAAATTATGCTTATGCAAACCCATGGAAGTCAACTAGTGCCACTAACAGAACAGAACATGTAAGAGCATGTAAAAACATAAAATATGGCTCTACTGTTCAGCTATTCATGGTCCAAACCCTGCCAGCCTGCCATCACTTACATCCTACTACTTCACCAGCGTGGCTTTACAGGAAATAAGGAAAATTCTGGGATCTCTAGTTCTCTCATGCACTGGTGGACACAAGTCCAAGAACATATGGGCTTAAATGTCTCAGCATCCTCCATCGCTCTTATTTGAAGAACGTTACTAATTTTTGTGGGTGGAGTCCAAAACTGTAATGCCATATTAACAAACAGTGGCTGTTTCTGTAATGCGTGTGTCACAGGGAGCGTACATGCAGCAGTCCAAGGACAGCATTTTAACTTGATTTTAAGTGATTTTCTGAATTGTAATACCCTCAAAAGATGAAGTACTGATGCTGCTGGCAGGGTATTTCACAACTTTTGTCTTCACAGTTTCATCCAGTCACCTCAATTCTGACCTCTAAGATATCATGCTATTGCAGATCTGGACTCCACACAAGGCTGTTTCAACAAATCTCATTTTGCTCTCTAATACACAGCATGTGACTTCAGGACTGGTATTTTCAGTGCTGAACTGAGTTAAACGAGTGATGTATGCTACTCTAGGCAAAAAGCAAGACTAATAGCAGAAGATTTTTTGCCATGCTAACTCTAACTAAATTTCAATCCCAACCTTCTCAAATGAATTAGCCTCTTTACCAGACTCACAGGTACAGACAGATACTGTGGGAATCAGCCATGTAACTGTTCCAGTTGGATACAGTGAGCAAAGTATTGCCAAAGGCTTTTCGGCTGTGACTCAACAGGTGGTTTGGCACCGAGATTTCTACCTGTTCGTGGTTTTCATCTCTGGTTTCAAGACAGAAAATGAGATTATACCTTTCAGTGCTGCATCTCAAGCAGGCTGTACGCAGAGCAAGGTTTCATTCCAACCAAATCTCTCTCTCTCTTGCAAAGCTGAGGAAAACTGCCAACCACTGCTGCTCTTGACATCAACATGCGATGCAGATGTCAGGAAAGGGAATAGAAAAGGGAGAGAAGAAAAAAGGAAAATAAAACTGTAAGTTTTACATAAACAAGAAACTTTACTTAATGACTACATCTGAGGAAAACAAAATAAAAAGTATTGGCTTTAGTATAAGGAAACAAATAAAAAAAAACTTGGAACAGTTTATTCTAAGAGGTTGTGGGGGTTTTTTTGTTTTGTTCTATTTTTTGGTCTAGAGGTTTTTTTTTTTTAGTTTATTTAATACATAGAATTTTTGTTTACATTTAGATCCAGGAGATAAAATACCTTTATGTGATAAACTTGAAGGGACAACATAAAAGAAACAAATCTTTCACAGCATCAAAATTAACTACTGCATTACTCAGAGAAGAGTCAAAGCACCTTTAACTACCCTGCTGAAAAGCATCAGAAGCAGTCACAACATATGTTCTTGCCTGCAAATAGCCCAGGGTGCAAGAGGTGGGTTTCATTTCTCAGTTTTTAAAGCCTTCTGCATAGGCCTAACTCTGCCTTTGTTGAAGGTAGTGTTAACACACACTGAATGCAGAAGGAACTGAATGTGGGTAACTGCATACTTTGAAAAATCACACCCAATATGTTCGACTGATGCCATAGTTTCCTGAGGACAAGTGTAGGCTATGGAATACTACAACTAATAGAGAGCAGTCGTCTAAAGCAAGCTTCCCAGAACCAAGAAAGCATATTTCATTACTCTTTCACAGATAATTGGGGGTGTGCATCTTCAAAATAGTAGTCAAGAAGCAGGTAAAGACTGTCTAGAGATGCTTACTCCAGACAGTGACAGAAGTCTCAATGCCTTTTCATAAAATAAGAGTTCTTCAAAGCAACTCTCAACAACCATTAAGAGAACAGTCAGTAAAACTATGCTTTTTGGATTAAAGCAAGAAAATGAAAGTCAGTGCTTCTCCACAGACATAGATGCAATGAGAATGACTTTAATACATCAGCATTTCAGACATCAAAATGGGCCCACATTCACCAGTGCACAGAAAAGTGGAACCCTAATGACCAGCAAGAACTTTGCTTTGCCCTGGTAAAACCCTTTCAGGAAGTTGTATATATTAATTTGCCCATGGAAAATGAGGACCTCATAATTAAACTGTATTAAATCATCTATATTAAGAAAGACTGAGCTGAAGAAAAAATCTAAGTATCTTCTCATGATGATATAATCACTTGAGGGAATGGGGCCCCAAAATGTTCTATTCCTGAGTAGGAAGAATCAGACAAGTGGGTCTTTTTTCCTCATGAGAAGGTCTTTCCACAAAAATACACTTCTCCGATAACCAAACCAGATTTTTCTTTTTTTTTCAGCTATATGGAAAAAGAGGGGAGGGGGAAAGAGTAAAGAGTATTTTAGAACCAGCAGCTGGCAAATATTAATTTGACTTTTCTTGGGTAAAACAGTTATCCCACAAGAAAATTTTCATTTCAAGAAAAAAGAATTTCCACTGAAAAATCATTCTGATGAAAAATGCCTGGCCACGGCGACAGAGGCTAACACCACTGGCCTGAGCCAGGGGAAGGTGAGTGCCATGGCCAGTGGACTGGGTCTGCCACAGTCCCCTTGCAGAGCCATGGGCACAGCGCATCCCTTGGCTGTGCTGTTCTTCCTGCTCCAGCTTTTCTGCCTACACAGACCCTCTCCTCTTCAGGGCAGGCACCGTCTCTCACTGTACGCTGTGCACAGCCTGCTGCAACACGTGTGTTTGATGGCTTTCAGCACTACAGTAGCAACAGTGTCTTTTCCTCCCACAGCAGCTACTCCCCAATATCAAGATGAGGAGAAAGAAACGTGACCTGTGGCTGCAACACACTGCTAATCAAACACCATTGTACAGCACAGGCATGTGGGGGGGATGCCTTTTCATCAGAGAACTAATCAGAGTTTATACACACCAAATCAGTAAACGACATAGTTCAGTCTTGTGATCTGTGTTCCGCCAGAAATAAGGCAGGAAAGAGGAGTGGGGAAGGGGGGTAAGGGGGAAGCATCTCCTGTGTTCATAATGAAAGAAGAGAGATGACTGGACTAAGAGCAGATGAGGTTACAAGGCAACAGCAGTGCCATGAGTTGTTTGGGCTTAAAGCCAGATGTCTTGTATTTCCTTTGATTGTTTCTAAATAATTAATGGTATTAATTCAATCATGTGACCCACCCACCCCCCTTTTAGTATTTGGCTCTGTGCACTAACACTAAACATAAAGGAGGAAAACGGTACTGTCTATAGCATACTGAATATTGATGCTGTGTGTTTGGACTGCAGCAAGAGCTGATACTCATATCCCCGAGACTCCATATCCCACAGCACTCACACAGGGCTTGCATGAAGGAGATGGAGTAGTATCCTTCATACTCCATCCATAAACCAACTCAACTATGGCATATGGACACTGCATGCTGGAAGTAGTAAAAGAGAGGGTACATCGCTCCCTCTCCGCCCACACTAAGATGAACCTGCCACTACTCTTTCACGTAACATTTTCTGGCAAGCTCCCAGTTTTCAGTCATGCTGGTTTGCTTGAAAGAAACACTCAGAGGAGTCTCTGCTTGTCTTGCTCTTCGAACAAACAAAATAATCACGCATCTTGAGTTAATGGCCCAAAGCTTAATGAAGATCATAGGAAAGAGGCTGCCTGTGAAGGGAGCATTCCCTTCTGACTTAGCCACATAAGCCACTGCTGTTGGCAAAAGGAAATGGATTATGAGAATAATAAGTAACCCTGAGCTCTGGTCTAGACAAACCTTTGCTTGGTACAGCAACAGCAAGTGCACAGAGAGAACAGCAACAATCAACAGTAAAAATTTCACTTCACAGTTTTCTACCCCAGGGCACTGGTAGCATCAGCAGGAGGAACCGTGTTTCTTTCTCATGGGGTATTTGGGTTGAGTATTAGGACTGCTGGAATCGAACAGCCGAATTCCTGAACAAAGAAAGGCTAGTGAAATCAGATCCCTACATGCATGATTCTATGATATGTACTCAGGAAAAATGTCTACCCACCCTCCTGTATCCTACAGTGTACCTTCAGCTCCCCTTGTCAAGTCTCCACTCCCACCCACCTTATCTGCCTTTTTTTTCCTACCACATTCTTACTTATCTTGAATCCTGTGGTGCCCACCACAGAATCAGAATCATACAATTGTCTGAGTTGGAAGGGACCTTTAAAGGTCACCTAGTCCAACCCTCCCGCAATGGGCAGGGACCTCTCTCTTCAACCAGAGCAGCTTGCTCAGAGCTCTGTCCAATCTAACCTTGAACACTTCCCGGGATGGGGCACACACCACCTCTCTTGGCAACCTGTTTCAGTGCTTTATTCACCATCAAACGGTATTAAATGGCGCAGCTGGGAGGTAATGGAGAAAGAAATCTGACAGCTTGGAGCAAACTCTTGTTTTCTCCAGTAAAGCCCCAGACTTCTGGAGGTAAGGACAAAGTGATATGAGGCCCTCAGAGATGTCAAAAAAAGTCTGCATAAAGCTAACCTCATCAAAGCCTACCTGTGGGGAGTCAGAGAGGGCTTGGTCAAGTCTCATTTCTTAGATTTTATCCTTGGCTCCCTAGCTGGATGTCATTCTGCAGCTAAACTATCAGATCCAGACTGGCAGTGGTGCATTCTACAGTTACATTTCTTCAGTCAAGGGAAGTGAAAACCAAAGAATTCTCCACTAGAAAGCCTGATCCTAATCTTCAAGGACTTGACCCTAAGATTAGCTCAGCTGGTTAGAGCATAGTGCTAATAATGCCAAGATTGTGGGTTTAATGGCCTGTATGGGCCATTCACTTAAGAGCTGGACTCGATGATCCTTGTGGGTCCCTCCCAACTCAGAATATTCTGTAACTTCTGTAACTTCTGACTTGGCAGACAAGGCCTATTCCTTCCCCACCAACCCACTGCAGGTTCATAGGAAGAAGTCTGTTTCATTACATAAAGATCACATGAGATGTACACCTGAGCCCTTCAGCTGGGACTGGAGCAGCACCAAAACCAGCTCTGGCCCTGCACACTGCAGAGAACATCACCTGGAGGGAGCATCCCCACTGCCAAATGACAGCGCGAGGCACTGCAGGCAGTGGCACAGTGCCGCGCGTACCGGAGCTCAGGGCTCAGGGCTCTTTGGCAAGGAAGGAGCAGGATAAACACCCCACTGGCTGCACTGGGAAGAAAGCATCTCCCCCTCTCCTATTAGTGCTTCTCTAACATGGTTATAAGGTTGAGGAAATTATGGGCTTATTGCTCATGGAAACATGTGAATGGAGAAAACACCGAATCATACCAGTTAAAACAAGATAAGGAAGAGTAGCAGACAGCCCAGCTTCAAGTGAGTCCTTCAGGTCCTACCACCTACCTACAGCAGAGTGGAAACACACAAGCAAAAAGCAGTTCAGGAATACCTGATGCCAGAGCCCTCCCCCTTGGAAGTCATTCACAGAAAATGGGCTCTGCAGCTTTGAACTGGAACAAGAGGGAACTGCTTCTAGACAGGAATGATCACAGAAATGACTACACCGTTTGCAAGGTAGAAACACTGCAAATAGACAAAAATACAGCTGAACAGTCACACAGCACTTTATAAGCAGCCCCTGTACCCAACTGCTTGGTTTTCAGGATTTTGGGAGGTCGTGGTAAAGTGAGAAGACAGCATTTTTTCTATGGCAACAAGGATCTCTGAAAGTGTCAGCCTTGGCCGAGAACGTATCCTTTGTTCCTTCTTCTGCATTATTTCCCTTTAATGATAGCTTTGCAGTGAATCCCATTTGTGAGCTGCTCAAATAAATGCAAATTTTATCTTGTAAGCAATACCCTTCCAAAATATAACTACCACCGAAAATAAAAATTTGAAGAGCTAAAAGGCACTGGGTCTTCCCTAGTGCCCCCATCTCCCCAGTGCACTGAACTGCTTGCTATTATTATATATGGAGTACCAGGCAGGGTACTTGCTATTATAAATATGTACTGTATTGAAATATATAGCCCAAGTCCCCAGGGCCCAACATTCTAATTAGAACTACAGTTGTGCAAATAACTGATTTATTTGGCTAGCTGACCAAACTGAGAACATGGAAAGGGGAAAAAAAAAAAAACCCACAAACAAAAATCACCTATGTGTTTAATGAAACAGGTTAGGTTTTTTTTGTTTGTGTTCAAATATATTTCGATTAAAATTGACTAAGTTTGAAAACAAAGCCAGAAATCTTGTTTAGAAATATTAAAACAAAATCTTCTAGCTTTCCAAAACTTTTAATTTTCTTCTTAGTTTATCTGGGTTTTTTGCATAATTTTGGCTAACCCATATCTGAGGTGAGCAGCTTTCAGCAAATAAAACATTTAACTCAACAGTTTTACCCAGATTTAAATCTAAGGGCTGAATTGTGAGTCAAGCAGCTCTTGACTTAATGAAAGAACAGGGAAGCAGGGGATCTGCATTCTCTTCTGGGTTCAGCCCCTGTCTTTGCACTCAAGGTGAGTTATTATTTAATTTCTTTATGGCTGTCTCTCTGTCCACATTTTGCAGTATCTAAGCTCGTTGGGGTTACATGCACCTCCTACAGCATCTGTACAGAGCCTAAAACAACAGACTGCTCATCTCAACTGAGGCCTATATGATTTACTAAAATATAAATAACTCCTCAACTGCAGTCAAATCTCTTTTTAATGCCAATAGTTTCACTCGCATATATTTAGCAGCCCATCATGGGAACATCAGCTTCTTTTTTAATTAATTACTTATTAATAGATGTAAAATATGAACGGACAGCAAGCCTAGATTTTTCCTGCTTCATCAATTTCAGCACTCTAAGAAAGCATCTCGTTTACAGCTACCAGGAACCAACAGGGACATGTAATGAATGAAGCCTGAAACCCAAGATGCCCTCAGCACTTTTGTACCCCCATTATTTGGGGACAAATCCTCCCTCCAGGGGAGGAAGACTAGCTGGATTGAAAGAGCTGGAAAATGTGGAAAGCCCCACAGGCAGCCTTCAAATTCCCTGTGCAGGGCTTTAGGCACACAATTGTCACCAGCAGGAATGGGAAATGCAAGTTCAGTATCTGCAGAGAGGTGGGAACAGCCTGTGGGACTGCAGGGAAAAGGTCTGCCTGCCTCTCTTTTGAGGACCCCATGTATCTCACAAGGCCAGCTTACCTAGCTGAAAGACAACTGAAGCTCACTGGAAAATAAACACCACAGAAACAGAAAGGACTGCAACACTATGAGCTCTTCAACTTCCATGGAGAGCACTCGGGGCTGGGGGTGGGGAGGCTTCTCAGAACATACATGGCTGTCACTGACAATAAAGTCAGTCACGTTTTTAAAGCACTGGGGACGGAATTCAAATGTGCCCCATTATGCCTTGAGAGGCACTCCCTGGGTACAAAAGGTGCGTGGGTTACGCTGAGCTCGTGGGCTCCTTTGCTGAGACGGTGAAAGGCAGCGCCAAGCGCAGACGGGGAAGGAAGGAACTGTGGAGCACACGGGATGGTAATTCCTACCCGGAGAGGCCTCATCATGGGTGCCCCCAGTGCCCTGGAGTCCCAAGGCAGCTTTTACCTCATGATAGTTTTCTCCATCCCTGGGACTGCTTCTCAGCTCCAGGAGACCCCACTGGTCTTTCCAAGCCCTGCGGCTGCACCGCAGCCACGGCTCCCGCGAGGGGCTGTGAGAGGGAACAGCCCGAGCCAGCCTGTGCCAAGGCAGTCCTGCTCTGGCCAAGGGCAGCCCTTGCAGTGGGCCATTCCCCTCAGCACACGTGTGCCCCCACACCACGCTAAAGGAGCAATTATTGTAATTAAAAATAAATCATCTTCCCTGTCGATTGACTGTACTTATTGGCCATTGCTGCCATCTAGCCAGATGCATCTCCAGCATTCACAGAAGCCTTGAGCCTGTTTATTTTCTCACTGCAGCTCAGCCTGAAGCAGGGATAAATGCATCCCTTGTTACTCACTGCCTCTGCAGAGACATTTGTAAACTTTCACAGGGTTTTTCTTTTTTTTTTCAACAGGTGACAAAATACTCCATAACTGCAGGTGCTCTGGGACACAAACAGGAAAATGGAGATCAGATGCAGCTGTAGTTGGAGTAAGGGAAAAATCAAGATAAAGGCAGCAGATGACAGAGTGCTAAAACAAGCAAAGAAATGATTGAGAAATGGTAGTTAGCTATTTTTGTTGCTAGCTTACTCTTGCAAGGTAGCTCTAACACAATAATTTTGTCTATTTTGTTATCATGCCAAATTTTTGCAGGTGCTATCAAGGGAAGTTTGTTGAAAAGAAGTTTCTGAACATTACTGGAAAAGGATGAAGAAGTTGTCGACTCAAGCTAGCACTGAAGGATGTGCTGAAGGTTACAGCTGAGGAGCACTGGCTGGTGTCACTGGACTTGCAAAGTAGGAATGATAAGGAAGTGGTTTCAGAGAACTTCTAAGTTCAGACTTGGTTGTCAAAGAATTTGGTTCCAAAATTCAGTCAGGAAAATGTTCATAATGGGGGGCGTACTTTGTCCCCATCCCTTCATCTCCTTTTGGTATATATGGCATGAAATAAGTTCCAAGAAATAGTACTCTAAGGAGACTTAGAAACTGAAAGATTCAGACAGAGTTTCATGGCCTAATTCCTGTCCACAATTCAGCTCTAAAAAGCCAATGCAAACTTCCAGACACTGTGGCCTTTCACTTCTCTAGACAGCCTGGTTTCGGAGCCATATCCAGCAACATAATAAGCAAGAGGTGAAGCACAATGGGTAAAGAGAAAATAAACATGGCTGTATCATAAAATACAGTGATTGCTCTCTAGCTATAATGTTCCAACCAAACAAAAGGGGGAAGGAGGATATCAATAAACATCTGTGAATTCAAATTTATTTTACTATACTTCCCATTCCACCAGAGAAACAAAGAAAATGTTGCATTTTGCTTCCCTGTTTTTTTTTAACTCTGAAAAGGGAGGTTTCATGGATAATCCAGAGTAATATTCAGCTGTGAATCCAATTTATGCAGTGGGATGGGATTAAAAAAGGAACAGAAGGTCTGGATTCTAAACCTGCTGTAACAGTTTTGATTTGAATAGAACCCAAGTCTTGAAATGGCTTGTTTTCCACTTCTGGTTTGGAGCTGGTTGAAATTCTGCCACAGTAGCACTTCCTGTAATATTTTAGTCCAAGATCCTCATTATTTGGAACTGAACTCTAAAGATTTTGGCACCATGAAATCCAAACAAAACTCTGTTCCTGACTCAACTGGCCCAGAAGTCAACCCAGGCTTAATCTGGTTCTGGGTCCAAATCCAGCTTCAGCCCATTTCCATTGTTGTATAGATTATGCCATAATACCACCTCTAGCCTCAGGATTTATGATGCCTCCTCGCAGGATGCATATTTGTGTGTAAATACATAAATCACATCAGATAAACAAAGCAGACATGCCAGCAAACAGGAGGGGAGGGAAGAGGAGAGATACCTACCAAGCAGTTTGTCTCTAAAGTGCTGCCAGTTGTGAAAGGACTCGTCGTGCTCATATCCCCTCATTCAGACTCTCGCAGACGCGCTAAGAGCGTGACGGCTGGCAGGCAGTGCATTTAAGTGCTGTTACTGAGGCCCCCAAATATTGACAGAGTGCCAGACTCTGAGAAACTATTGATGTATGCAGCCGGCCGCTGCTCCAGACACCTCTCAGACAGAGTCTTTAAATGTCACAGATTAATGAATTTTCATGAAACAGAGAATGAGAGAAAGAATTAAAAAAAAAAAAAAAAAAAATCCCATAGCACCGACATGAAAGCATCTTTTATCCCTACACAAAATTCTGCCCTCAAGCCTCAAGATTCCTAATAGATTATAACAGATTGTAAGTCGGCATGAGATACGGGATGGAGGAGGTTAGACCCTCTGGATCACGCAGAGCATCCTCAAACAAAGCCAATATGTGAGATGTTAATTTAAAAAAAAAAAACAACAATGAAAGTCAAGGACCACTCAGACCTCTGTTTCATTTTAACCTAAACCACAAGTTACAAAGCTTAAGGGGTAGAGTTGGTTAAATATTTTTTCATCTGAGGTACAAATGGTGCCAAAGTGCAAAATTCAGCTGTTGACTTTGAACAACCCTAACTTTAGAGACATCGAGATAGACAGATGCACTTGGATCCTCTCTCAGTATTTGATCTTGTGCTTGATCTTGCTCAAGAAATTGCCAAAGTTATGATAGAACATTTTTATGCCATCAGATACACCAAGTATGCTGATTATTTCTCTTTTTTCATTTATATCAGGAACTCAAATATGTATGCAAGAACTTCAAATATCATTAAAATGTAATAATGCAAAATGCAGTTGGAGTGTAAATGACAAATCTATGCATAACACATCACTTAAAGAGGAAGGAAGTGAAGGGATGATGCAGATGATGTATGCAGAGGTAAAAATGGGTCATTTATACCCAACCATGTTAAAGGTACAGCTTCAGTGAGTCCCTATGAACAGAGCCACTTGGAAGTGGGGCTCCATGAACAATTTTCTCCCTCCTTCCCCCAGGCACAGATTCCTGCAAGGCTCTACTGCCCCCACTGCCCCACAGGATTCATCTTCAACACAAGGACAGCAAGTGGGATGAGCACCAACACACGCAGCTCCTCGCTGGCTGCCTCCTTGCCCCTCAGCAGCACAGCTGTGTGACACCACTGACTGGGAAATGGGAGCTGGTGCCACCACAACAGCCAGGCCTGTTGCAGAAAAATCCAGGGACGCTGAGAGCACCCTGACAAGCCAAGGGAGTGCTCTAAAATCAGCCAAGCAGCAAGACCCTGTGGTTTTCCACTCTGTTGGCACAAGTCAAGAGGAGGGCCTTGAAGATGCTCAGAGGGCTGGAGCACTTCTATGATGGCAGATTGAGCGAGCTGGGGTTGTTCAGCTCAGAGAAGAGGAAGCTCTGTGGAGACCTTAGAGAAGCCTTCCGGTACCTAAATGGGGCTGACCAAAAAGGTGGTGAGGGACTTTTTACAAGGGCATAAAGTGATAGGACAAAGGCTAATGGACTTAAACTGACAGACCATAGATTTAAACTGGATATAAGGAAGAATTCTCTATTATGAGGCTGGTAAGGCACTGGCACAGATTGCCCAGAGATGTTGTGGATACTCCATCCCTGAAGGCATTCAAGACCAGAGTGGATAGGGCTTTGAGCAATCTGATCCAGTAGAAGGTGTCCCTGCCCATGGCAGGAGTGTTGGAATTAGGTGATCTGAAGATCCCTTCAAACCTAAACCATTCTATGATTCTATGATTATCATTGCAGAAAAGTCAATATTCTTCACTGAAAACTGTTCTCCTAAGTTCCCTCTGTCTCTGGCCACACGAGGCTTTGCTCTCCACAGCATCTATAAAATCTTACTATAAGAACAGGGACTAACATGTGCAGCATTCAAGAGGTGCTTGTTTTCACATCGTCTTACCAGTCAGATTATTTGTGGCAACCTTTGCCAAAGCCAAAAAAAAAAAAAAAAAAAAAAAAAAAAAAAAA